>RJWJ010037607.1:0-15432 GCA_004363605.1 Indri indri
ATTTACTTTGCCCAGATCAATCAGGAAAAAAAAAAACACTATCTATGGCATCTATAGCCTTACGAAATGTGTTTTTTAAATAATTAAGACTTGACAGTCAATATTACTCCTTGATCCATCGACTTCAGAACAGATGCTGTGTTAGCAGGTGGGTGTGAGAATAACATTAATCTCTTGAACATTTCCATCAGAGCTCTTGAGTGATCAGTTTATTGTCAGTCTGCTTCTGCAATATTTTGAAAATAATTTTTTCTGAGCAGTAGGTCTAAACAGTGGGCTTAAAATATTCAGTCAATAATGCTGTAAATAGATGTGCTATCATCTAGGTTTTGTTGTTCCATTTATAAAGCACAGGTGGAGTAGATTTAGCATAATTCTTAAGGGTACTAGGATTTTCAGAATGGTAAATGAGCACTGGCTTCAATTTAATGTTCCCAGCTTCATGAGCTCCTAACAAATGAGTCAACCTTTCCTTTGAAGTGTTGAAGCCATGTATTGACTTCTCTCCAGCTATGAAAGTCCTAGGTCATCTTCTTCCAGTATAAGGCTGTTTCATCTACATTTAAAATCTATTGGTTAGTGTAGCCAACTTCGTCATTTATCTTAGCTAGATCTTCTAGGTAGCTTGCTACCTCTTCTGTATCAAAACTTGCTACTTCACCTTGTACTTTTATGTTATGGAGATGGCTTCTTTTCTTAAACCTCATAAAACAACTTCTGCTAGCTTCGAACTTTTCTTCTGCAGTTTTTTCACCTTTCTCAGCCTTCATAGAATTGAAAAGAGTTAAGATGTGCCCTAGATTAGGATTTGATTTAAGGGACTATTGCGACTAGTTTAATCTTCTATCCAGACCACTCAAAATTTCTCCTGATCAGCAATAAGGCCATTTTGCTTTCCCATCATATGTGTGTTCATTGCAGTAGGACTTTTATTTCCTTCAGAAACTTTTCCTTTGCATTCACAACTTGGCTGGTTGCCAGAAGAGGCCTAGCTTTTGGACTGTCTCAGCTTTCAATATGCTTTTCTCACTAAGCTCAATCATTTCTAGCTTTTGATTTAAAGTGTGACGTGTGACACTTCCTTTCACTTGGACACTTAGAGGCCATTGCAGGGTTACTAACTGGCCTAATTTCAATATTATTGTGATTCAGGGAGTATAGAGGGCCAAGGAAAGGGACAGAAATGGGGGAATGGCTGGTCAATAAAACAGAAGACCTGCAACATTTATTGATTAAGTTTGCTCTTTTATATGGATGTGGTTTGCAGCACCTCAAAATAATCAGAATAGCAACATCAAAGATCACTGATCACAGATCACCATAACAGATACAATAATAATGAAAACATTTGAAATATTGCAAGAATTACCAAAATGTGATACAGAGACATGAAGTGAGCACATGCTGTCGGAAAAATGGTGCCAATAGACTTACTAGACACAGGGTTGCCACAAACCTTCAGTTTGTAAAAAATGGAATATCTGTGAAGTGCTGCAAAGCAAAGCACAATAAAATGAGGTATGTCTGTACATGCTTAGTGGTCTAATTGTATTTGGAAGTAGACTGTGATTAATTAAAGATATATTGTAAATTCAGGGACAACCCCCAATAATACTTTAAAAAGGTATAGCTAAGGAGCAAATGACAGAGATGAGATAGGCTCATAAGTAATAATTTAAATAACTTATAAAAAGAACAAAGCAGGAATATAGAACGGATGGAACAAAAAGTTTAAAAAAGCAAGAATGTAGATTTTATCCAACCATATTAATAATTATGTTAAATAGAAATGTTTTAAATACACTAAATAAAAGACAGAAATAATTAGATTGGATAAAAAAGCAAGATGCTATTCTATGCTATCTATAAAAAAATTCATTTTTACTGTGAAAACATACATAGGTTAGAGGTAAAAGGATAGAAATACGTATGCTATACAAATGTAATCAGAAGAGCACTATGAATAAATCCAGTGAATATATTTCAGAATAAGGATTATTAAAAGGAGTAACATATGATAAATGGGATAAAATATCAAGAGACCTAACAATCTTACATGTTAATGTACTTTCCAACATAACTTTGAAACACAGAAATTAAATCTGTTACAATGGAAGGAAAAATTTACGTTGTAGTTGGAAATTCTAAAATTCCTCAATAATACAATCAGTAGAACAGAAAATCAATGAAGTTTCGAAAGACCAAAACATCGCTATCAAATAACCAACTGACATTTATAAGACAATCTAACCAAAAATAGCAGGCTAAACATTCTTCACAGTGCATATGGAACACTCACAAAGATAGATGATATTCTGAACCATAAAAATGACCTTAACAGATTTTAAAACATATTGTGAACATTTCTAAGTATTTGAAAATTAAGCAACATAGTTCTTATTTTTCTCATTGGTCAAAAAAAAAAAAAGAAAAGAAAATACATGAAAAATTAGTAAATATTTTGAACCGAATGATAAAAATTAACAAAACATATCAAAATTTGTGGTATGTTGCTAAAGCATTTCTTTTAAAAAATTATAGTTTAAATGCTTCTATTAGAAAAAAGAATATTTAAAATTACTTATCTTAGTATACAATATAAGAAGCTAAAAATATGACAAATTAAACTCAAATTCAGTGGACATAATTATAAAGACATGAGCAGAAACAAAGCAGACCAAAAATAGAGTAAAATCAGTAAAAAGATTTCTTCTTTTGAAAGATTATTACAATCAATATCTACCTAGCTAGACTGAGTAAACAAAAGCAATGTTAAGAGAAACACAAATCATAAATACCAAAAAATAAAGATAAGACATTTCTACAGATCTTATAAATGTAAGATGGAGAACTGAATATTATAAAAATTTAAGCAAATTAATTTGAAAACTTATAAAGTGGGGACCATATTTGAAAACTAAAAACTACCCAAACTGAAACAAGAGAAAAATCAAAATTCTGATTAGCTCTAAATCTGTTTTTAAAAAATTAATTTATGATTTACGTATTTCTAAAAAGTATACTCTAAACCTAGGTGGCTTAAAGGGTGAATTTTATTCAAAACATAAGGAAGATATGGAGTGATGTCAGCACGATGGAAGAATAGAAGTCCTGTAGCTCCAGTCCCCCTCACAGAAATCCAGCTAATAACTATCCACAGACAATAATTCCTTCACGAATATCAGAGAGCTCAGGAGTAAGCCTGGGATACCTCCTTGGACTGTAGAACTGAGAAAGGCTGAATTTTAAGTATAAGAGGAAGATTTCATTTTGATGGTGTCACCCTTCCCTCAAGCTGATGCAGTGCTACGCACAGTGGATTCCCCAATGCTCATGGTTTCTGCAGTGGAAAAAGATACTTGGAGGCAGATATTCAGCTTCCCCATCATTCTGGGCCCCTATGCAGAAGGCCCGCTACTGTCTCATCCCACGGGGAACTTTGGGCGTATAAGCAGTGCTAGACCACCTGGCAACAGTTAGAAACAAAGAATGTGGGTGGGAGTCACAGCAACCAGAGTGCGAATCTTGATGATCACTCTGCATTTTGGCCAACTGAGCCAGTCCACCAGAGAAACTGGCTAACAGCATTGCTCTATAAGAACGTAATCTACATGTCCACCAGGTTCAAGTCTCTAGCCAGCTTACCCACCAAGCTCTAGGGCTCTGCTTGGGCATTCTCAGGGCCAAGAGGCAAACAAGGACACGTGCACAAATATCCAGATAGATGGGAGCATCTGGTCCTGCCCAACCCCAAAGTCCCAGAGGTGTTTCCACTAAGCCACTGGGCTCTGATTGAGGGTTCCTGAGTCCAGGAACCAAGAACAAAAACCAAGTGAATGTCTGCAAAGGCTGAATATCTGGCCTCACCCATAGCCAGCAGCAAGGGAATCCCAGAGACCACACCCAGACTTGGAGATCAGCTCCTGGCCCTGCCCAATTACAGATTCCACACATCACTACTACCTAGTCTACAGTCCTGCTCAATCAGAGGAGATTGCAGAGCCCAGCCAGACTCTGTCTGACTGCAGAGTCTAGCCAGTGGTCTTACCACATTACAGAGCACAGCCCGCATTTCCTTTCAACCTCGAAGCACAGGCAGCGGTCCAGCCTAACTACAGAACCCAACAACAAGGTCTGCCTGTCGGGGGTTGCTGTCAAATGACCCATCATAAATCCCAGGCTAGACTAAGCACTGAAGGTCTGTCACTGCCTAAGAACACGTGCAAAGGCCAGAAGAGATGGCTGTTTCCTCAAAGGCACAGACACAAACCCAAGGACACAATTAATTCTTGATATATTTCTTGTTACTTAAAAGAGGATGATGAGGTTGGTGTTCTCTCTATGCTCACCTATAAATAAGAATCTCAGTGTGAATGTGGAACTTGTTCTGGCTCATATGGTGCCCCTATTCCTGTCCTGCCTGCTAGCAAAGGCAGACACTTCTCTGCCGTTAAGTTAGCCATGGTGTGTGCCGAGCATTTATGCTGTGCGATAATGAGAATACAGAGGTGCTGCATGTTCTTCTACTTCTCTATTTATGCCCCCACCAAAAGACCTTTGTTATATCTGAATGTGAGTTTGTACATAATATGGGGTTTCATGTATTTATGGAGTTACAAGATTTAACTGGACCACCCAAGGAGTTGGAAGATTTTCTACCTAGCAGCAATGAGAGGTTAACCAACAAGCCTGATGAACAAGTGTCCAGAGTGGACAGTGTGACTATAGTGTCCATTAGCCCAATATTCTCTAGATAGCTGTTGAAGCATTATTGGTTTTGGTCCCAGAAGGGGATTGTCCAAGGACAGTCCAGAATGCACAAGGTATTGGGGATAGTTGTTTCAGGACCCAGAGAGAATGGGATAATAGCTGGTGAATGAGAGACTAAAACCCCAAACAAGTAGACTATTTAAAGGACCTAGGCATATGCTGCAAAAGGAAAATCCCAGGTGGTGATACTCCTGGTAGACAGAAAATAGGAGTCCAGTTTCTTTGGGGGTATGCTAATACACATATGCTTTATTTCTGAACACTGGGCAACTGATAAAATTACAAAGATAAGTGGCACTAGCAAAGATGCAGTGGTTGCTCTAAATAGCAATAGAGTAGATGAGCCAGTTACCAAAATTCATATTAGACTGAACATCAAGAACATGGGAACAACAGGGACAATAATCATGTCTGGGATCTGTTCCTGCATTCCCCTCCCAAGTAAAAATTACAAACAGTCTTCAATTTGCTTAATAGTAGAATTTACATGGCTACTATTTTGTTTGTTTCTGTCTCCACTACACATGCTGAGTTCTTTTGCTTCCTGTTCTTTTTGCCTTGATAAAGATACTTTGAGCATTTGGGTGCTGTATTAGGTGTCTGTTGCTACATAAAAATTACTACAAACATAGAAACTTAAAACAGCCCTGAGTTCTGTTAAGTCAGAAGCCCAGTTATAGCCTGGCTGTGTTCTTGCTTAGCATCTCAAAAAACTGAAATCAAGTTGCATGTAGGTTATGTTCTCATCTGGAGTTATGAATCCTCTTCCCAGCTCACTCAGGCAGATTATTGACAAAATTCATTTATTTGGAGGCATAGGATGAAAGTCCTTGTTCTCTTTTTACTGCCAGCCAAGGACTACTCTTCGTCCATAGAGGGCATGCTCAGTCCCTTTTCATGGCCCCTTTCAACTTTCAAGTGAACAAAGGATCTCCCTGTTTAGAATTTTCCTTAATCTCCAAATTTCTGACTTCCTCTTCTACCACCAGATAGAGAAAACGCTCTGCTTTTAAAGTCTCAGGTGATTAGTTCAGGCCCACCCAGATAATGTCTCCATCTTAAGGTCAACTGATTGGGACTTCAATTACATTTTCAAAATCCCTTCAGAGTTGCTGCCTAGATAAGTATTTGACTGAATAACTTGGAAATGATGTTGGTACAGTAGGTTTGGGGAACCTTGATATCCATCTTACAATCCTGTCTGCTATAGATGCATGAACAAGCTGAGTAGACACAGTTATTATTTGGATTCAACAAAGTCAAATTTATAGCCAATAATAGTGTATATCTGATAAGCTTGAACAATTGAAACAATAACTCAGACTAAAAGAAAAAAATACTTGGTCTTCTCAGAGGAAAGCTAGTTCGGGTAAGTGTGTTACCCAATGTTATCTCTAAATTTAACGTCTCTACCTAGGGAAAGTCACCGGTACTTTGAGCTTAAATGTGGACTACAGGGGTTTAGATCGGAAACTTGCATTGTTGTTCCCTCTTCCCTGATGTCCCTATAATGACGGAATGTGCTGCCACTACTGGCACTTAATACTGAGGCTTGGGCTTTTATTTTTTATATGCCTCTGGAAAGAAAATCAAAATCAAGTTGCCTTTGCTACAGAACATTAATAAGCTAGACAAACTCTAGTACAAATGTAAAATTTCGGTGGATATACAATCAGTACAAACACAACTTTTTGATAATGACTTCTGCTGAGAAAACTGCTTACAACATTGTATTGAATGCCATATAAACACAACTGACTAAAGGTGAATAAACTTTGATAGAGGACAAAATCTATGAC
This sequence comes from Indri indri, assembly GCA_004363605.1. NCBI lineage: Eukaryota > Metazoa > Chordata > Mammalia > Primates > Indriidae > Indri > Indri indri. The sequence continues at coordinate 6,570 of RJWJ010037607.1, forward strand.
CCTACCACTCAAATGTTGATCTTGGGAGCTATCTGGACTATCACTGAAGAACATTAAAGGCAAACTTTAATGACTACAGAGGAAGCCCAACACCTGATTAGTCACTTTGGGTATTGGAGACAGCACATCCTACTCCTAGAAATTTTATAACAGACTCTATATCAAGTCAACAGACATATGGTCAAATTTAAGTGGAAGCCCTTACACCATGGAGCCTTGAAAGAAGTACAGACAATAATAAAGTTCAATCCTAGAATTCTTTATGTCTTTTAGACCTCATGGAATCACAGCTGATTGGGAAGTTTTCCAAGAATCCACCAGTACTTATCATCTTCTGGGCTTTTATACTTAAGGACATCTTTCCATTACAGATCAATGGCTACAGACTTTTTGCCACTGGCCCTTAATATAAATGGAAAAATAAGTTATTACTTTCCAATCAGTCTTTTTATCCCACTGTCCAGTTAAGGGCTGAAAATGAGCCTCAGTACCTCAGCCACATTTATAAAGAGGTGGCTGCTCCCCTGCTAAACATTGAGATAACCATGCCTACACAAACAGATGAAAATTGTTTCATGATGCTATTTGGTGATGTCTTTGTTAAGTACTAGTAACTGTTAACATTGTATAGTAAAGTGGGAAGAAGGCATAGAGTAAAAACAAAATGCAGTTAAACACACACACACACACACACACACACACATAATTATTCCACTCAAACTTCTGGCACATAGGAGGCCTTCCCCATAAGACTTGATACTTCAAAAGACAATAAGGGCCGGGCGTGGTGGCTCACACCTGTAATCGTAGCACTCTGGGAGTCTGAGGCGGGCGGATCGTATGAGCTCAGGAGTTCAAGACCAGCCTGAGCAAGAGTGAGATTCTGTCTCTACTAAAGAAATAGAAAGAAATTAGCTGGACAACTAAAAATATGTATATAAAAAATTAGCTGAGCATGGTGGGGCATGCCTGTAGTCCCAGCTACTCAGGAGGCTGAGGCAGGAGGATTGCTCGAGCCCAGGAGTTTGAGGTTGCTGTGAGCTAGGCTGACACCACAGCACTCTAGCCCAGGCAACAGAGTGAGACTCTGTCTCAAAAAAAAAAAAAAAAGAAAAAAAATGAAAAGACAATAAGGGTTGCTAGTGAAACAGCCTGCCTCCAAATTGGATCGATCCAATGGACTTTCATAGCTATTCATCATAATAAATGCAAATACCATTAGATCATCAAATTAAAAACTGTGCACAATAATCTAACTTTAGATTGTTCCTGGTCATAGAGCACACTCTGAGACAGACAGAAAGCTAGACTCATGGACCACAACTAATGGCCTAAATCTATGGTGAGGACACGAAGTTTCAGGACCACATTATTAACGGTACATTCAGATACATTAACTTGCTCAGGAACTATTTATTATTTTACACATATGAATGCTCACACAAAGTGACCATAATTAAGGAAAAATGTCTGGACTGATGAGGACCATTGTGAAGAACTAGGATGTACATCAATAAATTCTCTTGGCATATGTTGGAGTCCCTGTTATCCACAAAACCTTCACCTTTGCCAACTATACCCACCTCTCCAACAAAGGCCTTTTCTAAACCAAAAGGTTCTACTGTCTTTAACTACTCATAAGTTTCCAATAGCCATGCTCAACTATGCCTTTGTTGATCTCCTTGGCACCTAAAAGTCAGGGGGTATTAAACAAGGAGAATTTAAGAAAGAATCTAATACCTTCCTCCTTTTTAGAACAGGATACTCTGCTTCCTTATTCTGTCTTCTGTGGTCTCTGAAAATGGATGGACATATCATATTACTGAGATCAAAGATAGCAAGAGAGGCATAAACCCAGCCACTGGACTTGCCTCTCTTATGACCACCTTCTCTGCTCTGCTGAGACCCCTGAGTCTCTGTGAGACTAAGAATGGTTGCATTTCATGCTGTAGAGTTATCAGAAGCATTTACAAGAGCTATTTCAGAGAAACGGTGATGGATGGACCAGGATTAAAGTCCCTGTTCTCTTTTTACTGTCAGCCAAGGACTGCTCTTATAGTATTAGAATTTTCCTGAGAAAGGGGGAATAAAGGGGAATAATTATTTTTCTCTTTCTCTCTCTTTCTCTCTCATACACTTACATATCTGGTAGCTACAATTTTTTTTCCAACTATTATGGACCAATGAGAATAAATAAAGAGAATCCCTTATAAGGCTGAATATGTCACTCTCTACTTGTTACAGATGCACGGAAATTTATTAAGGTCTCATTCCCAGAAAACGCTAGGAAAACTATGCTGTAATACCTGATTAGAAGCGATGAGATGCTGGTAGTTAATGAGCCCCAAGATACAGAGACTGAATTGATGAGAGAAAGGCCTGGATGAATCTGGAAACTTATGGCCTTTCCATCCTTTGATAGTTTAGCAGACAGTTAGATCAGCTAGACCAAGCCCATCTATAGAGAGACAGCAAATCTGTCCAATGGCCATATTCCTGGAAGGTAAGGCTGTCCCAAGTCTTTCAGTGTGCAGACTTTGGCTCTTTTTACTTAAGAAAATAAGGTATATCTAGCCCTTCTATGCTAGCCAATGAATATGTATGACAGGGTAGGAACAGGACTCATTCTCACTCCTGTAGTGCTCTACCAACTGAGTCAGATTGCTCTCTGCTGTAACCTTGTCCACGATGCATGTAAAGCCTCTATGGCTGGCCTACTCTGTGGATTGATGGGAGTTGCTTAGTCTATCTGCTGTATTACTTCTCTACTTGACACTTTCCCCTTAATAAGCCCTTTGTTATATCTAACCTTTGTGATGCTACTGGTCTGTGTCCGTGACCTCCATGCAGCACACTAGAAAATACAACTAAAGCAATGAGGAAGAAAAATGTCTAGCCTTAAATGCTCATACAAATAAGCAAGAAGGAAAAAAATTAAGTGTCTAATTAAATAATTTAGAAAAATTAATAAAATAAAGTAGAAGATAGCAGATAGAAGGAATTAATGAAGTTGAACATATTAACAAATTAAAAAACAGAAAATAAAAAATAAAATTGATAATTTAGGACAAAAACACAAAAACAGTAAACTATTTAATACTAAATCCTAATTAAGATAAAGGGACCATAAATAAATAATATATAAATTATATGAAAAATTAACAACCAAAAGAGAGCTAATTTTTTTAAAAAATCATAAAAACATGCTTGGGTTACTTTTAATTTACCTTTAATGGCTAAAACATAATTTACCAAAGTTAACTCCAGAGAATATAAATATTAAACTATCTTTGTAGACTGATTTCCATGGCCAAAATAGAGAAAGTTATAAAAGAACACCATGCCCAGATGGCTTCAGAGTACAAGTTTACCAAATTTTTTTTTAAGAAGAAATAATTCCAATGCTATTTAAATTCTTTCCAGGCATATAATATGAATAAGTGTCCCAATTCTTATCATGAAATGAACATAACATGGCAAAATTTGACAAAAATTGACCTATAAACATATTATAAGCTAAGTTTACTTTTGGCTACCAATCAAATTCCTTAATGAAAATGTTTGGCACATAGCATCCAGCAGAATCTTGAAAGAATAATACACTGATTTTTAGTAGCTTTTGTTACAGATATGAAGGTTGATTAAATATATGGAAAGCTATCAATATAGTTTAACATATTAATAACCTATTTGCTCTTCATTCCATTCCAGTCTGGTATTCACCATCATCATTTCTCCAAAATAGCTCTTACAAATGCTGCTGATAACTCCACAGCACTGGACCTAATAGCTCTCAGTTCCTGTATTTTTTAACATTTTAGCAAATTTTGATACAACTGATTTCTCTCCTCTTTGAAATATTTTCTTTGCTTGGCTTTCAAAACTCTGTAAGTGCCTTATTTTTTCCTTTCATCTCTGAATTTTGCTTTTTGCTACCTCTTACTGGCCCCTCTTCATCTCTTGGAGCTCTCAATGTTGGATTGGACAAGAGTTCAATTCACAGGCCTAAATTTACTATAGCCACACACTAAGTCTTGGTCACCATGTCCATCTTATGGTTTGGAACAGTATCTATGTACGGTAGAATCTCCAGCTCAGATCTGATTACTATAGTTCAGTGGCTATTCAACATCTCCACCTAGATATGGAAAAAGTATTTTGAGTTTAGCATATCTGAAACTGTGCTCCTGATTGTAAACCTCCTCCCAAATCTACCTGTGTTACCTTCTCCATCTCAGCAAAGAGTAACTCCATTCTTCAAGTGCTGTCTTTTCATTGTAACTCACATTTATTTCATCAGGAAACTTCATATGTATTACTTCTTACCACTAAGTGCAGAGCTAACTACAGCTCTTTTCCAAATGATTTCTCACCCAGATGATAGCAATAGCTTCCTAAATTGTCTCCTTGCTTTGTTTGTGCTCTCTTAGAACCTATTCTTCATTCAGCAACCAGCGTGATCTTCTTAAAATGTAAGTCAGATCATCTCACTGTTCTGTTAAAAATTGACTTTCCATCTCAGAGCAAAATGCAAGGTTTCTACACAGCACTGTCACAACTGGGTACCTAATCAAGTGTCTGACTTTATTTCCCACTCCACTTGTCTGTCTCCTTCTGCTTCACTCATTTAGGAGTCCTCATTTTAAAGAGAATGTACCAGGTAAGCTCCAGGTTCAGAGCTTTGTGCTGTTCCTCCCTCCCCCGCCCCGCCCCGCGTGCTATACCCCAGATACCCCAGGGCCTCACCTCCTCATTCCTTCAGGTTTTTTGCTCAAAGAACACCTTTTTCTATGAAGCATCTCATGCCCTTTAAAACGGCATCACTTCTTCAGAAATCCCCGGAAAGAAATTCTCTTTCCATGTCTTATTTTCTCTGTGGCATTTTGAGCACCCATATTATGTGTTGCTTTTCAGTTTAGGGACCTGTCTCCTCCATTAGAATATAAGCTTTCCTAGGTCAGAGAGTTTTGTGAGCTTTGTGTACTGCTGTATTTCCAGTGCTCAAAACAATGCCTGACACATAGCACATGATAAATGTTTGCTGAATGGATAGAATTAATAAATTAAAAGTAGCATCTCAAATCATAGAAGAATATGGTGGCTTACACAATAAATACTGTTGGTACAGACCATAGCCATTTCAGAAAAAAGAAAATTGAATCCATACTTTACACCATATAATGTGATAATTTCTAAAGGAAGCAAAGGTATGAAGTAGAACAAAAACCATATAATAGTAAGAGAAAATTTAGGGAGAATATTTTACAACCTCAGAGTGGGGAAGCTTTTTAAACTATGACACAAAATCCAAGAGCCATAAAAGAATAGATTGATAAATTAGACCACAAAATCTAAACTCTAACCATAGGGCAAATACTATGCTAAGGAAACTCAAAAGGCAAATAACAAGGTAGAAAAAATATTTAAAATCAACAGCAGAAAAAATGGTTAACCTTCCCAATATGTGAGTCTACAGATAAATATAAAAATGACCAAGCCAGCAGATATTATGGGCAAAGGAAATGAACAAACAATTCATTGTAAAGAAGATGCAAAAGGCTTTTAAATGTGAAAAAATTCTCAGTAAATGAATTTCAAAGTCCAAATGCATAGGGGTTCAGTAAAGACCTGACAGTTTCATAACAAGTCTGTTGGCAAGGGTATGGGAAACAAGTAGTCTCCAAAAATGCTAGTAATAATATATATTAGGTATAATACCTGTGGGGGAAAGTTCAACAAGATCTATAAAATTACAAATCCATCTGTCTTTTGCCTCAGTAATTCCATTTTTGAGAATATATACTTCAGACACAATTGTTACCTGCACAAAATTATGAATATTCAGTGTAAAGTGAATCCATTAAAGTATTATCTGTAACAACAAAATATTGACAACTTTTTAAATGGGCAGTAATAGAGAATTGGGTTAAATAAGTTTTATTAAAGTAAGAGAAGAATAAGAAAGGTCTTTACATGTAATATGCAAAAATTTCCAAGACATTAAGTAGGAAAACACTTGCAAAATAGAGTTTGTAAGATGCAATTATTTATGTTAAGAAAGCAGAGGGGAAAAGGTATCTATGTATTGTTTATATATACTTTTTAAAACTTTGGATGGCTATTTAGGATATCCAAAACAAGAGCTACCTGTGATTAGGAGGTGAGGTGATGAAATGGGTTGTTGGAACAAGGATAGAGGGAGGATGTTTCATTACGTAACTCAATTTAAATCTTATCTGTTCAACAGTGTGAATTTTCTTATTTAAAAACATAAGTCAATATTAAAATAAAAAAGAAACTTTCTACAGAGTGCAGACCAGTTGTTCTAATCCTACCAAATCATATAGCATTTCCTAACATTAGGTTTCAGGTCTTCATGTTTTTGTGTATGTGTCCAAGCAAGTCTCAAAAGGGTATTTGAACACTGATGATTCAAAATGAGGTTGGTCAGCAGCTCTTATTGAAGCATTACCAATTTCTTATATACAAAAGAAAAAAACTAGATAAAAACATAATTCATAAAAACTAAGACAGACTGAAAGCAAGACTCCAAAATGCTAGGGGAACGTGCACTAACTATAAGAAAATGAAAATATATTGAAAAGTACACCCAAACATTAATTTAGGATCCCAAGAAAGCCTGCATATAAGCAGTAAAAGCTATTTTGAGCACTATAAAAATTAAAATACACTACTGCAGAAGAACAAAGAGGGATTATATAGCCTTATTCAATAAATAAAACAGTGGGTTAATATATGTTGAAGAAATCAATAATGCTGGTAGCATATAGGAGGGGCTGAATTTTCTTCCAATGTGAAAATATATCTCTCTTACCACACATTCCTATGGATAAAATCATGAGTGCCTTCCGTTAGACTTCTTTCATCAAGGGAGATTATTAAAAATGTTATTTTGTATTTCAGCAAGATCATTATAATTTTTTAATTGTTTAATTTCTATAATTACAAAAGAATATGTCCTATAACACCCTTTATTTGACTATGCAAAGTGATAAAATGTTTGCATCATGTGTCATTGGTACCTTTAGGTAAACATTCACATGAAAAAAGGCTGAAAAAAAAAAAACAGTTGGATATATAATGGTCAATGTAGCCTTGGATAGAACTTTTCAAAATAGAACGGCTAAATTCACTGAGTTTATTTAATTGAATTTGAAACCTCTTAGAGCTGTCTCCTTGAAAATGCTCCAAAAAGAAAAATTTTAATCAGGTGACTCTAAAATAATCTGAAAGCATGGGGATAACTTTTATGTCTATGTCACTCAGATATTTTTAAATTAAGGTTAAAAGTGACTGACATTTTGTTGAATTTTAGAAACATCTTTCATTTGAAAATATTTCCAGACATTTAACAGGTCCAAAATGTGACAGGATTTATCTTTTCCCACTTTAGATGTCTGATTTGACTAATGAGGAAAGGCTTTTATTTAAAAGTGTTTCCATTTTGGATTTATTTTGGCTTAATCTGCCTCCAGATCAAAGAAATGACATAGAGCACCTGTCTTGACATAACTTTCTCTTACCTCCTATTTTATACTTGGCATTTTTCTTGTTTATTCATTACCTTGGCAACTGTGGCCACTGAGAATATTCACCAGTTGTTGAACTTTTATGTAATTTATTTAAACCTCCTGATTTCTGATTCTTGATATTCAAACAGCATCGGGAATAGAAGGTACAGTCTTTCCCTTTTTTTTTTTTTTTTTTCACACCTGTAAATACAACCATTAGAGAAAATCATCTGGTCGGTCATGGTGGCTCACGCCTGTAATCTGAGCACCTTGGGAGGCCAAGGCAAGCAGCAGGATTGCTGGAGGCCAGGAGTTTGAGACCAGCTTGAGCAAGAGAGAGACCCTGTCTCTACAAAAAAAGAAAGAAAAATTAGCCAGGTGTGGTTATGCACGCCTGTAGTCCCAGCTAATCGGGTGGCTAAGGCAGGAGGATTGCTTAAGCCCAGGAGCTTGAGGTTGCTGTGAGCTGTGATGACACCACTGCACTCTTGCCTGGACAACAGAGCAAGACTCTGCCTCAAAAAATAAAGACTAAGAGATTGTCTTGGAGTGGCATCCAACAGAAGCCAGGAAATATAAAAATAGAGATACCAAATAGTAAGCACCTTGCCGTCTTGTTTGATTTAAATTATATATGCCCTGGGAAATATGTTCCACTTTCCAGTGTGTGTATGTGTTTTTTAAAGCTTTTTTTAGCAATCAATAACTCATAATGATAACATAATCTGTAAATAAAGCTACCATTCTGATAATCTTCCCAATTTGAAATCCCACCTAGAGTTGCATTATTTCAACCAATGTAACTTTCGCATAGTACTACCCTGGACACAATTAGAGGATTAGAAATGGCAATTACTTTTTATAAAAGGAGTAGAATAGGATTAGAGGAGGGTAATAGTAGAGAAATGTTCACAGCAGGACTAAGAGAGCCAGTGATAGAGGCCTTCATCAGTCATTCCATAATCCATACAGGGGCACACATAAAACAAAAGAACAAGGAAAGGTGACTAAATTTAAATCTTTAGAAAAGATGGAGCAAATCTGAAGGTGAGATACACTAAGCAAGCATATTCACAAAGGAAATTACAGGGTTTGTTATAAGCTGCTTGCAGTGCACAAAGCTAAGTGACCCTAGACAAAATTCTGCTTCCAGTGCTTTTGCATTTCCTCCGGCATTTTCTCTTTGACAGTGAGTTGATAGGCAGAAACACTTGATTCCCAGTTCATTGACAGACCTTCATTAAAACAGACACGGGAAACAACAGCCTGTAAGACAAATGCCCCTGTAATGTAAGGTAACGATAGTAATAGAAAGGAGTCATTTATGTAGC
>RJWJ010037608.1:0-15442 GCA_004363605.1 Indri indri
TACCATGTAGACCTCCTTAACACGGCCACTTGCTTCATTTAAGCCAGCAAGGGAGGGAGTCTCTTAGCAGGAATGTTGTTACAGTCTTAAGGAACATAATCATAAAAGTGGTATTCCACACTTTTCTCATATTCCATTGGTTTGAAGTAAGTTACGGGTCCCACTCATGCTCAAAGGAAGGGAACACACAAAGACATGAGTACAAAAAGGAAAGGATCATTGAAGGTCCTCATAGAGTCTGTTCCCCACAAGCACAGGCATTTTTGTTTTACTTTATATTTTGGTGGAGTAAGGAGGAGTGACATAGCTGGTTGCCGAAGGGAATAGAGAGAAGCATCTCTGGGAGGTGGAGCGTCAGTTTTAGTTTAACAGTCTTTCTGTTATCCTTTTCTTTTGATTCATCTTTCACAGGACCATCCTTGCTATTCTCCGTGTCTGCTCCCCCACTCTCTTTCCCAGGTGTAAGGCAAAGTCTAAAAGATAATGTTTAAAAGTTTGTCATGTAGAAAATTTTATCTCTAAAATTAATTATCTCTAAAAGTAACTCATTAAATGCAGAATATAAAATCTCACCTATAATGTGCTTATAGCTCTTAAAACAACCCAAATAATTATCATAGGAAAAGATTAGAAGAATGTAAATATACTTACAGTGGGACTGTAGTGTGGGGCAATGAGTGATTTTTTTAATCGTCATTGCCATTATTTTCCCATACTTTCTATTATATGTATGCATAATTCTTATTACAGTGACATAAAGATGAAATTTATTTATGAATAAAAAGAGTTTCCCATATTCTTTGCTGGCTATTAGCACTAGTCCAATGACAGCAAGGTAAAATTGAACCAGGATGTCTTTCTGATAGCATCTTTCTTTTGAGATGTGATGATGCAGAACACTCCCTGAAAAAATACCAGAATTTCTAGTGCATTTGTGATGGATATTAGTTTGAACATGAGTCTATACTCTTGAGGACTATTATTCTAGGGTCATTGGCACTCTGAGGATGCATATGATTCTCTTAAACCTCAAGCAAAAAGAAACACAGCACATAACTCAGGGCCAATCAACTAAATCTAAATGTCAACTCCGAGAGTTGAATTAAAAAAAATAAAGTTTCCCCAAAACATCTTGTTATCATAAAAATGGAAAGTCTAAAAAGAGTTTCTTTAAAAGTTCTCTAAGTTTTCCACAAAAACACCTTGAATGCTACAATTACTTCTCTGAAGAGAGAGATTACATCTGGTAATAGAAATGTCAATCACAGGCATACTGTCAGTCATTCTGTGAAAGTCTCTGACCTTAGAACAAATCCACAGAGTATATTGTGGCTTCAAGTAGCAAGAAATGAAGCTGTAGTTGTCATGATCTACTCCTAGAATGGTTGTAGAAAACCAATTCCTTGACAAAAAATTACTGGTATCCCTTTTGCAGGTCTTGGAAAAGATCAGGAGTGAAGAATATAATAAATTCCACATGGACAATTATTCACCAAATTCTTAAATCTAAAGATGACGTGCTTTGTTTCAGTAGCAAATATGACTTCTCTTGTAATTCATTATCTCAATTTAGTAGGTAGCAAAAGAAACAAAGTTCTAGTGTGGGTTTCTCCCCTTTTTCAAAAACATGAAGAATGTACTCATATCCAAATATTACAACTTCATTGACATTAAAATGTCCTCAAAGTTTAAAAGTCTTGGTCTTTATTGGAAATTTTAATGTAAATTATGTGGTATACTCTGTTCCATTTTGGTACTGAAGATTTCTATATAGCAGGCCTAAAGATACCTCTCTGGGGTCCCCGGTAGGCCACATGGGACTACTACAGTAATGTTCATTAATCTCTCCAGTCTCTCTAAAGTTACACAGAAAACCAGCCATGTACTTAGAGTAGGATAGTGGAAGACTATGCCTTCTATTTCTTTTGTATAATAGAAAGTGCAGAATTAAATATAAACTAACATGCTTACTGAGCACCTGCAATGTGTCCAACATTATGTAAGCACTATGTATTACACAAATAGATTAAGGCATTCTGCTATCTTTAGAGTGCTTATACTCTATTTGGGAAGATAAGAAATGTATACACAGAAATTACTCTCCTGAAATTGCTTTGTCTTCTTTTGAGAGGCTACATAAAGAATTTTTTAGAGGACGTCTTGATTAATAAGTAGGTATCGCTATCACATGCTATATTTAAATATAAAAATTGTATAAATCTAGTTAATACATAGTAATTTGTGTCCACACTTTGGTCATCGTGTGAGCTTCTGTTGTAGCTGGTGACCCAGGATCTGTGATGGATTTACTTTCAGTGGACATAGAAGAACCAAAAAACAAACAAAATGCCCTTCATACCCTATTCAGATCCCCACTGAGACAGAGACTGGAGATAAAAATGGACCCTGGCCAAGAAATTAATGGAATTATTAGCCAAGCAAATGGTGAATTTTGGACGTGTCTTTATGTTGTAGGCAGTAGAAGATATCCGGCTCAGTAATGGATCTGTGTATTATTCCTCACAGGACTAAGGAAGCACAATTTACAAGGACAAGAAGGGGTAGATTTTTAAAAGTAAAGGAACTAACATTTCTCTGCCCAACAGCATCGTAGACAGACTCCATTATGGGAGAGGAGGTGATCTTGTTAGTATGAATCAGCTATGAAACTGGGTCCAGAGCTAGATATCATAAATATTGTCAAGAGCTTTGCTTTATTTCACCAGCCTAGTGATGTTTTTTTAAAAATGAATATGACCTATTCTCTCTGGTAACTGTGAGCTTCACTACTCCTTGCTGCTTTACACAGATTCAATCCTGAAATATATGTTACTTGCTCGGTCCACAAGGCATTCTAGTTAGACAAAATTGTCTCTGAGATTTAATGTTATTCTAAGATGTGTGGGTATTGTGTGTAGTGCTTTATTTATCCATTTGATTTATGCAATGTTTGCCTATTGAGAAACCTGAAAAATATAGGTATTTGTTTACAATCCATGCTGACTGCTGTATGTGGTTGGTTGAGAAATCTCAGAGGATATTTGTTTGATATCCCATGTATAAGATAAACTGTACTGTCAGGCCCAAAGCAACAAAATCTCTCACTGTTTTCAGAAGTTGGATTGCCTAAAGTAACTACCACTTGTTATCCTGACCTGTATCATTTTCAAGAAATTTTTTGTCACTTGGGAAATTTGGAGCCTGGAAATGAAGAAGTTACAATGAATGGGGTCAGTTTTTAGAAAAGGCGAATGGAGAATCCTATGTAGAAATTAGGGCCATGTTCTCAAACTGGTTGTACTCACAATCACCTGAGAAATTTTTAAAAACTACAGTTGCTTTATCTACTTCCTCAAAAATGCTGATTTCATTAGGTCTGGGTAAAAGTTAGGCATTTGTATTTAAGAAAACAAATGAATTTAAAAAAAGAGTGATTCTAATAGGCAACCAGAGTTGAGAATCATTGAGCATGACACTTTTATACAATGTGTTTTATTTTAGGATGCTTTTTTCTTTAACAGTGGGAAAAGTGACAAATACATTGTTTTAACTTACCTCCTACATTGTAATTCCATTTTGTCACCCCAACTCTAAATGCTGAGACATACACACAAATTTGTGTGTTGCAGTTGTAGGCCCACAGCATGCTCTGCATTCACGGCCCGCTGGCATCCACGTGGAGGATGTTGGCTCCTACAAAAAGAGCTCTGTCCAGAAACTCTATGGAGTAACCCCTCACAGAGTAAAGGGAGTCGCACAGGGATCTGGGATTGCTGTAGATTCACAGGTTTCATCCTAGGGAGAAAATACCTGCTGGAAAATTTATGAGTGATGTTAGTTTAGCCTCCCTGTTCCCAATATGTAACAAAGAAACACAGCCCTTCTTCTGAAACAAATGCATGATACTTATCAGAGCCATAATATGTAAGGAAAAATTTATTCCATAATAAACACCACATAGAAAGTGAAGGAAGCCTGGTCCTGTGATCACATTTCCTAATGCCTGATTAATATTTCCCACCAGACATCTTACTAGAAACTCAAATTTAATATATTCAGTAATGAATTCATTTTCTTTTCCCATATCTTCTCTCTCAAGCCTTAGCCACTGGAAATCCAATTCCTCATCTGAAAAATGAGGCATTTGAACTAAGTGGCTTTTAAAAGGCCCTTCCAGCTCTGAAGCTATAAGGTGCTGGGAAATTATCAGTTCATTTTGAACAGCTTTACAATTCTCTAAAATTTAATGCTTTCAAATTATTTTAAATCATTCATTTTTTACTGTTAATAATATATTGCCCCTCTGTTTTCTTTTATCTAATCAAATAAAGCAAATTGAGCATAGTTGAAAATTACTGTAAGACCAGAGGATGGCGAAAGGTGGCGCAAGTTCAGAAGGAGGATTACCACTTCAGGCCTTGTGCCGCTTTCCGGACATCACTGTCCTGCCTAATTCCACCGAGAATGTCAACGACTGCCTGTGGACCTATACAGCAGATATGGAGCTTCCTTTCTAAACCTTGCATTCCATATTATACTTCCTAGGACCATTCTAATTTCACTAGACAAAGCAGTTTCTCTGATGAAAACTGTTTAGACAGCCTTTAGTTCAGAAGAATATAACAATGACATTGCAGAAGTACAGCTCCACATAGTGTATATCAGTGCACCGCATGCTGGCCTACTAAGGGCGAGCTGAACACAGGGAGCATGAAGGAATGGCCCAGCCAACAACCTGCTCAGCTGCAGAGAAGCTCTCCCCATAATCCCCACCTCTTTCTCTCTCCGAGATCACAGAGGACCTGAGGGCAGAGGACAGAGGGCTTTGTTTGTATATCAGAGCTTGAAATAAACCTTGAATACAGGTCTAATGGGAATAATGGAAAGAGTTGTAGGGCTCTAACATGTTTCCTTTCTAAACATCTACTTCTGGGCTAGGCATCAAAGTAAGGTTGAATAGCTTTTAAATACTATATTTGCTCTTTCCTAGGTGTAATGCGTCTTTCCTATGAGAACATTTTCTCCTCATCTCTCTAGTTAACACAAGGGGTACCAAATGAGGTGTGGTTTCCTTGAGGTGTCTGTAAATTTATTTTTGTGGTTTTTTTTTTGTCCAAATGCTAAAAAAAATTTCTATTCTTTTAAGAAGCATGAATTACAATTCTTCCTATATGTCTATCATTGAACTGTAACTGTCTTGAAGTTCCCAGTGTATGGAATATGAAACATTCCTGAAGAATAATAAAAAAAAGAAAACAGAACAAAACAGATACCATATTATGTTACAATAGGAAAAATAACTGCCAAGAAATGTAACTACATCATAGTGACTTCACTGAGAATCTCTTTATATAGACAACTCATGGAAAGTTGAATTTAAGAAAGCATTCTTGATAAGCATAGAAGAACAAAGAGGGTCACTTGCACATTTTGAATGCTTAATGCCATCTGGCTCTTAGTGATGGAGCCAGACCTGAACAACACACTTGAATACTTTGGTTGCTCCTTGGACAATCCTCGGTTGGCCATTGCTTCCCTCTCCTACCCTTCTATCTGTCTGTGTTCATAAACTTTTCATCCAATTGCCCTTAAGGGCCAAAAATCATTTTTTCTTTTGGTAATGTTCATTATATCATCTAATCCTTTTGCTTATTTTATCTTTTAAGGAAAAAGCTAATTTTCTTTATTGCCAAATTATTAGGCCACAGCCATCTTTTGCTTATAATTTATTTAGGTTATTAAGTATGAAATGTCTGATTTCCTTAAGTACTAAGTTGGACAGTTGATATCTCTGACATTTCACTTTGACAATTCTTGTTTTATTTGTATCGTGAAGGTATATCTTCACTCTTTCAAATACACATTTTGGCCTGTGATTACCTTTCAAATTTTTTTAGAGCAATTTTTGTGAAATCATGGATAAGTCAAAAATTTATGTTACTTCGACCATGAGTTCCGTTGTGGAACAAATGCAGTGCAGACAGCTAAAAATCAATGAAGTGTTCGTGAAGGATGTGGCTAATGAATACACAGTAGGTCGATGGCTTGAGAAGTTCTGTTCTGGTGATTTTAATCTTGAAAATGAGCCGTGTGGGCAACTTGAGAACAAGGTGGATAATGATGAGCTGAAAGCTGTAGTGGAAGTGAATCCATCTCAACCTATGCATGAATTAGCAGCAAGGTTTGATGTTACTATTCCAACAATATGGGACCATTTGAAACAAATCAGCAAGGTAAAGAAGCTGGATAGATAGGTTTCACAAGAATTAAATCAGTGTCAGAAGAGAAATTTCTAGAAGCTTGCCTTTCTTTGCTGTCCTGACATAAAGGCAAACCATTTCTACTCCCTGTTGTTATGTGTGATAATAAATAGATTCTTTTTGACAATTGCAAACTTTTGGCACAATGATTGCATAAAGATGAAGTGCCAAATCACAGTCCAAAACTGAATATTCATCCAAAAAAGCTAATGGTGTCTGTTTGGTGGTCCAGCACTGATATTGTCCACTACAGCTTCATGAAACCTGGTCAGTCAGTTACAGAGATGTCTACTGCAACCAATCGGACGAATTGATGAGGATGCCTGCAATTAAGCAGCTGAGATTGGTCAATAGAGACAGGCCAATCCTCTTGCCAGACAATGCTCAACCACATGTCGCACAAACAATGCTGCTCAAACTACAGAAGCTGGACTTGGAAACTCTCTGTCATCTGCCATATTCACCAGATCTTGCACCAATTGATTACCCCTTCTTCCAGGCTTTGGATCACTTTTTGCAAGGAAAAGTATTCAATTCCCAACTAGCTGTGGAAAATGCCTTCGGCGACTTCATCAGCACTTGCTCTCCAGGCTTCTTTGCTTCTGGCATAAACAAGCTACCAATAAAATGGTAAAACTGTGCCAATAGATTAGGTGCATACTTTGATTACTTGTACTGCTTCTTGCTTGAGATATTATAAATGAGACTTTTGATTTGAAATTGGACATTTCCTGTTTAATGACCTAATGCTAATTCTTTCTAACAATATTTCAAATACGTAAATAAAATTAAGCAGTTTATGTCTTTAATCATCATGGGCTATGGAGCCATTTTGTGTTTTCTTGAGTAAAACAAATTTCAGCTCAACCTTTTTCTCCAAATAGCCTCTAGTTTTCTATTGCATCTTTTATTTACATTTCTTTTGTAGTCAAATATGCAACACGAAATAATTTTCTCTAGAAGAAGTCATTTATCCCAAAAAATAAAAAGAGGGCCCTGAAATTAAGATTCTATTTTCCCCAAATGGAAGACTGTGGTATAGCAACAATAATTTTTATTCTTTATTGTTCTCATTTTATAGTGTTGGTATTATTTATTTTAGTGATTAGTATAATGAGAATCTAAGAGTGCATTAAATTGTTGGGCAATGAACTGATAGCATAAAGCCTTGTTGTTTTATCTGTTTTCATCTTCTTCCCCTTATGCTACCTTGTAACCAGACCTGTTCACTCCCACATCTCTATCTTCATAGTACTGAACACCCACCTCCCTCCATTATAGCACTTTTTATGCTTGTTCTTTGTGTTCTCTCCCTGACTGTAAGCTCCTGAAAGATAATGCTCATGTGTTATCCATCTTTGAATACTTGGTGCCCCAAAATGTTTGGTTTTGAGCTGAATTGGTTTGATGGTTTTACCTTAGTGTCTTTTTAACTTAAGCTACAAGTATTCTGACATTTCTTCTGATCTTCAGAAGCATTGCAGAGATGAACTTACCTATTTTGGAAGATTCTGATATAGTCTGAGTGGATTGCATTGGAACAAATATCATTCCTTGGTTCCATGCTCAGTTCTTGTTATTTTATTTCTTCTTTGGGAGTATCCAAATTCCAACTGTGAGTAGGAATCAATGAATGTATTATTTTACCACTTCAACATCAAATCTCACAGTGACATGAGTGAGTCTCTTTTTCATGAGAACGAAAATGTGATTCTAGGTTTAAAGCAAAATATTATTTGAGAAAAATGTTTAAGTTGCTGCTGAGACTGTCTCAAACACAATTTAAGGAAATATAAGCAGTTAAACTTTCCCCAGAGGTAGCAATTGGTGAACTCTTCCAAGAAACTATTTCTGTAATGTAATTTAGATATTAAATTTCCCAATTATTTACAGAATGATGATTGTGTGTACGTATAGAACCTTTTTTATTTTGCAGCAATGTATCCATTTAAAAATTATTGTCATCAGTTTATGGGCTCTAGTTCAGCCATTTCCATTTTTGAGTACATCCAAAAGTCTTCCACTAGAATTGAATTACCTCCTGGAATCTCTCTAGTTGATAAATAGACTCTACCCTCTCAGAATGCTCAATCTAGTTGCTAACAACAACAACAAAATCCTCTCAGGAAGTGATCCCTTTCTTCTAATTACAGGTATTTTCTCTTTCAATAACACTTTCTTTTTATTATATAGTTTATATCTTCAGAATCAGTTAATATACTAAAAACCACAGCCACTCAGCTATTCATTCAATTTAATAATAGTGAGGAGGAGGAGGTACAAAGTATAAGTTTTTAAGTTAAAATTGAAGTAATGCATTTTGAAGTGACTGAAAATTAACAGAAATTTTCATTCATGACTTATTAAATGAAAGCAGGACAAAAATTCTCTGCTTGTTGCTTTCCCTTAAAGAAAGAGATTGCTTCAAAGTCATTGGCATTTCACTCACTGGCCTCAGTCCAGATGTGAAGTATCTGACACCCCTTGCCTGACTGCAAAGGTGCTGAGACATGTAGACTTTTCTGAGCCTCTTAAGAAGCAGAGGACAGGAGTGGAGAAGAGGTGAGCATAATTCTGCTACCACAGATATTATGCTCTTAACATGGGAGAATTTGCTGACAAGAGGCATCATCCTCGGTGAGAGCAGGATATATTCTGCTTATTCTTAGAAAAGGTCTGCTTACAGATCATTTTAAATACATGTAAAATGAAATTTCCTAATCTTTTGACTTCCGACTATGCTGTATACCTCAGTTTTCTTATTTATCAAGTGAAAGATTTTAAAATAAATGCTCACAAAATTTTCTTCCAACTACTCTATATCGAAGTGTAAAAAAACAGTTTCATAGATATGCTTACGCACCTATGTAATTATTTTTATAACAGCTCAGATAAGCAAGAAGAGAAAACTTGAATGATCCACAAAGTAATGGATTAGATTTAGAGATATAATTGTGACTAGCATAAAAAATATGGGGGAATACTGAGGGATACATATAGAAATATTTGTAAATATGTGATTGTGCGTGGGTTAGTATAATCATTCTTCAGTAGCAATAAACGAGCCCAGTGCCCAGACCTTGCTTTGTAGTATCATTCTTCAGTAAAATAAACCAGGACTTCTTGGAGAAATGACTGAATGCATGGCTGAGGCAGAGAATGTACAGATGAATATGGGACATCTCATAATGCCAGAAAGTGAGGAAGTGCTTAACACACACACACACACACACACACACACACACACACACACACACAATGATGGGCATATGTCAATGGGACACAAGAGTCAACTAAAAGAGCTCTTAGCAGCCAAAGCTGTAAAAAAATGAGCAATAAAATAAGTAAAGTATTAATATTATTGGTTTATAACTCAAAAAGTAAAATAAATTGCTGCAAGTCCATATTAATATATTTAAGTGATTGAATTAATTAATAAATGGTGATATTAAACAAATCCACAGGCAGAAGAATCCCAAGTAATTTATGGATATAAATTTATGATGGAGTATAACTACCCACTTTTTAATTTTAGCCTGCACATAATGATCTCTTCCCAAAAATGACAGTATAAAAAGAGGACATAACAAAGAGTAACTTCACATTTAAAAAAGAATAACTGAAGAAAACAAGAGTAACTTTATAGAAATCTGAAAAACACTATCTCAGCCAGATAAGCGGGGTTAGCATGAACAGTGGCAACTCATGTTTATAGCATGTACTCCTGATACCATGAGAAGAGAATGTCAGTTTACCTCTGTGCTCTTCTTCCCCAAATGCATGACCCCAATCTACTCATGAGAAAAACATCAGCCAAACTCCAGTTGATAAGCATTCTATAAAATACTTGACCAGTCCTCCTAAAAATTGTCAAGGACATAAAAAAACAGGGAAAATTTGAGAAACTCTTAAAGTCTAGAGGAGCCTAAAAAACTAAAATTACTAAATACAACATGGTATCTGGATTAGATTCTGGGGGGGAAACAAGAATATTACATAAAACTGAAAAAATTTGAATAATATGTGGACTTTTATTTATTATAATGTCTCAATATTTATTCATTTTTGTGAAAAATGTACTATAGTAATGCAAACTAGGAGAAGCCATAGGGAGAACTGAGTATGGGGCATATGGGAAATCTTTGTACTATCATGGCAACTTTTCTATAAATCTAAAACTGTTCTAAATAAAAAGTATGCGAAGGATCTTCAAAAAGTCCACAGGAAATACATAATATGAAAAACAAACACTCTGCATGAAGTTCAAATTTTTTGCACCAAAATAAACTTGTACTTGTTTTTTATAACATGTATAAATAGGATCTAGTTTGAGGAACTAGGAAGGATAAGATACCAGTTTGAAAAGAGCTCCTATCAGAGCAACATGAATTCTGCTAAAATTCAAACAAAGAGAAACAGCAAGTCTATGTTGAAGCTTGGGTCAAAGAATGGTGAAATTGTTGATGCTTTATGAAAAGTTTATGAGAGCAATGCTCCAAAGAAATCAGCAATTTACAAATAGGTAACTCATTTTAAGAAGGGATGAGATGATGTTGAAGATGAAGCCCACAGTGGAAGATCATCCACATCAATTTGTAAGAAAAAATTTAATCTCGTTTGAGCTGTAATTGAAGAGGACAGATGATTAACAGAAGAAACAATAGCCAATGCCATAGACATCTTTATTGGTTCAGCTTACACAATTCTGACTGAAAAATTAAATTTGAGCAAACTTTTCACTCAATGGGTGCCAAAACCCTCACACCCATGTCAGCTGCAGACAAGAGTAGAGTTTGCAATGGAAATTTTAAACACGTGAGATCAATAGCCTGAAGTAATTTTTTGAAGAATTGTAGCAATGGAAAATGAAACATGGCTTTGCCAGTATGATCCTGAAGACAAAGCACAATAAAAGTGATGGCTACCAAGAGGTGGAAGTGGTCCAGTCCAAGCAAAAGCAGACCCATCCAGAGCAAAGGTCATGGCAACAGTCTTTTGGGATGCTCAAGGAATTTTGCTTGCTGATTTTCTAGAAGGCCAAAGAATAATAACATCTCCTTATTATGAGAGGGTTTTGAGAAAGTTAGCCAAAGCTTTAGCAGAAAAATACCCAGCAAAATTTCATCAGAGTGTTCTTCTCCACCATGACAATGTTCCTGCTCATTCTTCATATCTAACAGGGCAATTTTGTGAGAGTTTTGATGGGAAATCATAGGCATCTACCTTACAGTCCTGATTTGGCTCCTTCTGACTTCTTTTTGTTTCCTAATCTTAAAACATCTATTATAGAGTACCCATTTTTCTTCAGTTAATAATGTAAAAGAGACTGCGTTGGCACGATTAAATTCCCAGGACCCTCAGTTGTTTAGAGAGGCACTAAATCATCACTTACAAAAGTATCTTGACTTCATGGAGCTTATGTTGAGAAATAAAGTTTATCTTTTATATTTTTCTCTTTTAATACCATTGCCCATGAACTTTTTGATGTTTCCACATATTAAAAGCAGAAAAAGAAGCTCATATTGGAGATAGGAGCTTACTAGTTGTATGTCCTAGTAATTTGAAATTTGTGTGCCTCAATGTTCTAGTGTGTAAAATGCAGATAATAAGCTAACTAATAAGTTTGTTGAGAGTATTGAGTAACAATGTAGAAAGGCTTATAGCAGTACCTGATACATAGTAAGCACTACGTATGTTAGTTACTGTTTTATTTTGTTGTTCTTATTACTACTCTGTGCCCTTTGTGTGCTAACATTCTGCTACTGTGGACATACATTTCCCAGCAACATTTTCCCTAATAGGAGCTAAATTATTTCTTAGGGCACAGTGGTTCTTAACTGAGGGCAATTTTGTACACCCACACCAATTCCTCCATCCAGGGAACATTTGGCAATGTCTGGGAACATTTTTGGTTGTTACACCAGGATGGAGAGATACCATTGACATGTAATAGCCAGAAGCCAGGATGCTGCTACATCCAACGGTGCAAACGACAGTCCATCATAACAAGTAATTATCTCACCCACAACATCACTAGTGGTTAGGATAAGAAACCCTGACGAGTATCTTGCTTCCCAGACTTATCTTTAAGATGGATAAGGAAATCTGAAAAACTCTCATTTATGTGTTTTTAGGATATCCTGAGACTTATATCGCAAGTCACGTGTTTTTTATAGATCATAAAAACCAAGGCCTTCTAAAAACACTAAGATACATGGCAAAAGCTTCATAAAGCAATAACACAAATCAACACATCAGCAATAAAATCCAGTACTAAATTAACTGGAGTTACTTTTTAAACTTTTCACGTTCTTATGAACCAGAAATTGTTGATCTGGAGTAAGACTTTCCCCTCATAAAATCACCATAACCGTTATAAGATTTATTCTAAATAATTCAGGATATTAAAACCTTATGAAGAATATAGGAATGACTATAATTCTGTTCATTTGTGAGCAACTTATTTGATGTTTAAACAAGAAATCTCCAGCCTTTGGAAAGTATGCGTAAAGATAAAATTCTTGTTTTGCTCACCAAACTCTAGGATATAGAATACAACTTTTTCAAAGAGTATTTAAAAACTACTTGTGTGTAATGAGAATAGACATTCTATACTGTTAGACTTTGCTTACATTAACTGACTAAATGAAGGTGCTGATATAATGAAAGGATTTAGAAAATTCTGTTAGACTCTTTGATATGTTAAAATACTAACTTTAGCAGTTTATAGAAAAAATAATATTTTCTTATTTTATCTACAAATAAATGTATAGTATATTTGTTTCAAATTAAATATTTATGCAGACATAGATACTTTGACTAGATTCTTCCCTCTATATTTCTTTTTGAAAAGAACTACATTATTCCATAGTCATAAATATCAAAATGTATATATAATAAAAGACATAAAAACATTGAAAAATATATTTTTAAGGAAGAAAGCATGTTATGTTTATAGTTTTCATCAATATTTTAATGATCAACTTCGAAGATTGATAATTTGTGCCCGAAATTTGGAACCATATATCTGAACTGCATTCTGTTGCCAAAGCTATTCTGTGGAGAATTGTGGGAAAAGAAATCTAAGATACATGAAGAGTTTTAAAGATTTTTTAAATCAATTTCTGGAGTGCTTTATGAGATTATAAATTCCTTGCCGGACACAGAATGCTATATCTCTCTAGTTGTCTGAATTCTCCCTGAAAACATAAGGTCTTGAAAGCCTAGCCTGTTATTTTGCACATCATTGGATTCTCCAACACTAAGTCTTGTCTTGCAGTAAATAGTTTTGAATAATTAAATGACAATGGGCCTTTCAGTTCTGTCCATGAAAGACTTACCCTCCATCCACAAATAGATTAAAAAAAATCTTAACCAAATAAAAAGATGTAAAATTTATAAAGAACTCTCTGTATTCACTGGATAGTAACTAATATTGGACTTTGATTTTTGAGGGAAGGAAACCATACTAAATGAATCCATATACATCAGCAATCTCCTACAGGGCATATTCTGAACTGCAGTATAAAATGAGTCTCAGGGTGGAAGAAATTGATTGACTTCAATATTACTAAGGCAGAATAGATCAAGGAAAAGTCAAGGTACCAGACAGAAGGTATCTGCAGAATAGAAACCCTAGAAACCTTTAAGGTATTTCCTTTAGGTCTTTGGCCAACTTCTAAACTGCACATGCTAAGACCAAGACTCTTGGAAATGAGAGAAAAAGAGAGAGAGAGAGAAAGAGAGAGAGAGAGATAGACAGAGAGAGACAGAGACACACACAGAGAGCAAGCACAAGCAGTTAACAGGGAGCTAAAGATAATTGAGAAATTGTTAAGAGTTGGAGAGATGTTGACTTTGACATTCAGTCCCAGCTAGAGTAGAGGGACCTTGATGTGTACCTTGGCCATTGAGTAGAGATACCAGAAAAATACATACCCTGGCTGTAAGGCCCAGGAGGAAGAACTATGCCCTTGAGAAAAGGGAAAAACTGCAATAGACCTACCCTAATTGACTCTAAAACCACTCCTCAGCAAGAGCAGTAAGATCAGCAGGTAAATTTAGCTACCAGACAGAACAAAATCCACCACTCTTTGGAGGAAAATAACATAATCTAGAACTTCTATATGATGTCATGCTCAACATACTTTACAAATCAAAAATTACTAGATACGTTTAGAAATGGAAAAATTTGACTCGGAGTGAAGAGTAAAAGAAGCTAATAGAAGTAAACCCAGATATGATCCTCATGTCATGGTCAGCAAAAAGAACTATGTTTAATATGTGAAAGGAAACAGAACTAAGTGTGGATAAATTAAATCATTCAATAGAATATTTCAATTGAAAATTAGAATCTAGAAAAAAATTCAACTGCCATTCTGGAACTATAAAAACAATATATGGAAAAAGAACGTATTGAATGGTTTTAACAGTATGGATATAGCGAAAGAAAGGCTTGGAAAACTAGTGGGCAGAAAATTATCCAAAAGGAAAGTGAAAAAGAAAAAAGAATGAAAAAACTGACCTGAACATAATACATATATTATGTATTATTTATATATTAATTAATATATAATTTATAACATACAATTTATAATTGATATATAATTTATATATTAATAATATATTAATTAATGATATATTATATGTTATATATTATGTATACACGTGCAAACATATATGTATAAAACATCAATACTGTCTCAGATATGAAGTTTCTATCACAGAAGCCAGGTTACAAAACAATGGGAGTTAAACTGCAGTAAGGGTTTCATATTGGGGGAAAAGATAAAAGTACTAACATAAAGTAGACTGTTTTAAGCTAACCTTGCATTTTTCAGTTCCTAATCAGTAAATTAATGATACTAAAAGCACAACAAAAATCAAAATAAAAAGCTAATAGAGGAGACAAAATGGACAATTAAAAATATATATATTGGATTAATACAAAAGAAATCAAGAAAGAAAAAATAAAGGAACAAATAATAAAAGAGACAAAAAACATTTCAGGATGATCAACTAAAAGGCAATATCAGTAATTATGTTAATTGCTAATAGAATAAAAAATAAGGATTTCAGATTGGATTAAAAGATAGAACTCAAATTAACAGTTTGGAAGGACATTAGGATTGAGAAAATAATAAATGTAAAAGAAAATAAACAGTTTTTAAGGAACTAGGAGA
>RJWJ010037609.1:0-15443 GCA_004363605.1 Indri indri
AAAAAAAAAAAAAAGACTATACCATGAACAAGCAGTATATATCCTGGGAATGCAAGGCTGGATCGATATTCAAAATTCAAGGCTAGATTAAATTCAAAAATGTAATTCAATCCACCATCCTGACAGTCTAAAGATCATATCAATTGATGCAGAAAAAGCATTTTACAAAATTCAACATCCACTTGCAATTAAAAACAATTCTTGACAAACTGAAAATTGAAGGTAACTTTCTTAACCTGATAAAGAGCATCTACAAAAAACATACAGCTAGCATCATACTGAACCGTCAAGAGTTGAATGCTTTCCCCCTAATACTGGCTACGCGGTAAGGGTGTCCACTTACACTACTGCTATTAAAAATTGTACGCAAACTCCTAGCCAGTTCAATGCATCAAGAAAAAGAAAAAAGAGGCATACAGATTAGAAAGGAAGAAATAAAACTATATTTAGTACAGATAACATGATTATTTATGTGGAAATTCCCAGGGAATCTAGGGGGAAACTTCTGAAACTAATAAATGGTATTGAAACTATAGGTGATCATATAAAAAAATTAAAATATAAAAGAACCTTGAAATCCTTACAACCTTATACCTTATTCAAAAATTAACTCAAAACGGATCATAGACATAAATGTAAAATATAAAAAAGAAGTTAGAAAATATAGGATAAAACTTCTATATTTTCCTGTGTTACAAATTTCCCTATATTATGAACTATAGTTAGGCAAAAAGTTCTTAGACATCTCACCAAAAACATAATCAATAGAACTAAAAATTAATAAATCGAATTTCATCAAAATTAAAAACTTTTGTTCTGCAAAGCCACCATTGAGAGAATGAAAAGACAAGCTACAGATTGGATGAAAATATTTGCAAATCACAAATCTGACACTGGACTCGTTATCTAGAATATATAAATAATTCTCAAAATTCAACAATAAGAAAGCAAGCAATTAAAAAGTCAGCAAGGACTTGAGCAGACACTTTACTTTTGAGGGGAATGCAAATTATTATAAAACCCTGACATACCACAGAGTGTCTATGAGAATGGCTTAAAAATAAAACACAGTACCAGGTACTGGTGAGGATGAGGAGCAACTGGAATCTCTTATAAATTGCTGGTGGGAATGAAAAATATTGCATCCACTGTGGAAAACAGTTTGGCATTTTTTAAATAAAGGTAAACATACATTTATCACATGTGCTAGCAAACCTACTCCAAAGGCACTTCAACAGGGTGAATAAATAAACAGAGGTGCATTCTTACAAAAAAATAAAAGAAACAGATGCATCTCAAAGACATGTCAAGTGAAAATCTCTGAAGGTTAATACTGCATGATTCCACGTATATGATATTCCTAATCAGATAAAACAGCCGTGATGGAGACTGTATCAGTCAGTGGTTGTCATCGGTTTGGGTGAGGGGACGGGTGTGACAGAAAAGGGAAAGCACATGGGACTTTGCTGGGGGTCATGGACCTGCTCTGCATCCTGATTGTGGTTGTGGTGGTTACATAAATTTACACATGGGTTAAAATTCATGGAACTGTACACCAAAAAAGAGACAAATTTATAATATGCTAATTTTTTCAAAAACATTTTCTTAAAAGGGTGGGATGGAAAAAATTATGCCTAGACTCTTATCTATTTTTAAAGACTGAAAAACCAGAGTACATGAAGAAAAAGGAGACCTGAGACTTCTACTAGCGAAATGAATCTTGCCTTTGAGCTTTGACATCTCCAGAGTGTGACCGTGAAGGGGCCCTGCCACCAGGACAGGGCTGTTGTCTCTGCCCAGAGCCTCTCCCAGCCAGGCACCATTACGTGCGGAAACAGCAGCTGCCAGAGTGAAGGAAGGGCGTCTGTGTGCTCGCAGCTCGATGTAGCTCTTAACCATTTCTTGAGGAGGACATCAGTGGGATAGACTGACCTCCATCCCATGCAACATGACACATCTCAACCATCACTGGTGAACCAGATAACTTACCTCACCTTGCCCCAATCTTTGTACACCTGGAAACACTTTCATAAGTGCTGCCGCTTTCAAATGTGGAAGCACCTCTGTGAAAGCTGGTGTAGGTATTATTATCTTCATTTCATGAGTAAACAGACTGAGAGGTTAAGTGACTTGGCCAAGATCAAGCAGCAGAGGAAAGTCCACAGGTGGGGACCCTGGCTTCCAGCTTATACTCTTCATTCACACATTCATTCATCCACCTAAACAATATTTCTTGAGTGCCTACTATATGATGGGGGGTGTAGTCTACAATTGGTTAAATGGCATCCAAAAGGAAAAACACATGTATAAATCTTCCAAACAAGGTATGAAATGACCACGGCCCCACGCGTGTTCAGAGCAGTAAGAGCTGCAGTAGGAATGCTAGTTGTCAAGTGATCAGGGCAGACTTCATGGAGGAAATGGGCTTTGATCTTAATATTGAAAGTGGGAGAGAATTTTGAAAAGTTGTGATTGAGAGAGGGACATAGTCCGCGTCATGGCCAAGCCTCCCAAATAGCTCCCGGTGATCTTTGCCTCTTGGTACTCTCGCCTTGTATAGTCTCTTCCCACATCGAATCAGGGCTGTTCATGTAGAGCACAGAGTGTAGAAGGGATGACAAAGTGGGACTTTTTAGGCCAGATCACAAAGGGCATATGGTTTAACCTTATCTCTTGAATCATTCATTCTGAGAGAAGTCAGCCACCATGTCGTGAAGTCACTCAAGCAGCCCTGAAGAGAGGCATACGTGGAGAGGAGCTGAGACATCTTGCCAACAGCCAGCACCAACTTGCCATCCAAGTGAGTGAACCACCATGGGAGCAGATCCTGAAGCCCCAAATAAGTTTCCAGATGTCGGCAGACCTCAGCAGATATCTCAGTGCAACACCATGAGAAACCTCAAACCAAATCCACCCAGCTAAGCTGCTCCCCAAATTTCTGACCCTCAAAAACCGTGATAGGTATTAAAAAAATATTGCTGTTTTAAGCCCCTGAGTTTTGAAGTGATTTATTTTTACACAGCATTCGGTAGAATAAAACATGTACGCCAACTTGCAGAAGAAAGCAAGCACAAGGCAAGTTCAGAAGATAGTCCTCTTAGGCCAGGAAGGTAGAAGTTCCAGCAAGCTGGGTACAAGGTAGAAAAAACATGAGCAAAGGCAATGGCAGGAAGATTGAGAAGACGGTACAGAAGGAAAAGGTGTCATGAAGAAAGAATTCCCTGGTTACTCCGAGGGATCTACACCTGAATAATTAACAATTCTGCCAATGCTATTAGCAGAAATATCTTGGGGAACATGAAGTGAGCTGTGTTTTTGAAACCTTAGTTTTCATGCTGTGTGACAAACATTGGCAGTCAGTCCCCATACCCATCGACCCTTCTTCCCAAACACAATGCCAGATCACATTTTTCAGCTTTCCTTACAATGCAGTGTGGCTGTGTGGCTGCCTTCTGGAACACAAGCAGCAGTGGTACACAGCACCTCCAGGCCTTGCCCGTGAAACCTCCTGCATGATCCTTCATCCTCTCGCTTCACCTGTGCGGACTCCATGCAGTGGATGGGAAGCCCCAGAGGATGGTAGATCAATAGGGTGAAAGATCATGGGTCCCCAAATTACGTCACAGAGTGTCACCTACCAAATACCTGCATTCAACAATTCTGTGAACAAGAAATAAATTTCTATTGTGTGAAAAAATAAATAAGCTATTAGGACACTATAAAGTGAGTGTATGGAAAAATAGGATGGAGCAAAGAGTGAACCCAGGACACACACACACACCTTAAAGTCCTGCATTAACTTTATTAGAGATGTTTGTTAGAGATGAGCCACAACATTGTGATCTGTGCTTCCCAGTGGCCAATGAAAAAAAGGAAACATGATCAGTGACACAATTCACAGAGACCTTGAGATTTTAAAAGAAAGGAAAGAGAATGGTTGCTCTGGAAAAGCGTGACTACTTCCAATACTGAATCACAAGTTCTCCCACTGAGTCCTCATAAAAAAGACACAGCATAATGTCATGAACAATGTCTTCAACAATATTCCAGCAGCCAGTAGAACAAGTTTCATCAACTCCATTTCTCATTATATCCTTCAGTGAAGGATAAATAAGTGATAAAATGGCATGATAAAATCCAGTGAAAATCAATTCTATGGGGTATGAGGAAAGAACAAAATTTAGTGGTTGAGTTAATCAATTATCTGTTGATCTGGTTGTACCTGATAATATATGTGAATAAACTGTGAATCTCTTGAATAACCCCCCTCAATATCAATAGATATTTGGTAAATATATTTGATCAATTGATTCGCCAGCAGTTATGTGTATGGTTTTGAGGATGGGAAAAGGAAAGTAGGAGAATGAGGCCCCAAGACCCTAGTGTGACAACCCTGTGACCCTGCATCACCTGCCAAATCCATCCAGCTGCTTGTGATGGCCAGGCTGTGTCAGTATCTCACATATTTTGATGTATTTTCTCTCAGTGCATTTTCCTGGGGCCATGTAATTAGGAACACTGACTAGAGAATAAGAAAGGAAGAATAAGAGAATATAAGTACAGTTGTAAAAAGCCATTATGATATGCTCTCAAAGCCAGTAATCACCACTTCAGCTTATCATGGAAATCACTACTAGTATTTTTATTTGAACTGCAACTGTGTCTTTTTATTTGACACAGGCTGCTTTTGAGAAAGACCTAACATCTGCCCACGGTTGGATTCCTTTCCAAGCATTCTTTGGAGGAAGAGGAAAAGGATACATACATCAGGAGGATGATTTAATGCTTGTAGTTAAAACCTTGAAAAGGACCCATTGTAAGGAGGGACAGTTGAAGGGGATGAATTAAGAAACATGCAAAACAATTTCTGGTTGTCCTTGTAAAGCAGATCTGGAGATTTGTCTTTTTTTTTTTTTTTTTTTGAGACAGAGTCTCGCTTTGTTGCCCAGGCTAGAGTGAGTGCCCTGGCATCAGCCTAGCTCACAGCAACCTCAAACTCCTGGGCTCAGGCGATCCTACTGCCTCAGCCTCCCGAGTAGCTGGGACTATAGGCACGCACCACCATGCCCAGCTAATTTTTTCTATCTATCTATCTATCTATCTATCTATCTATCTATATATATATATTTTTTTTTTTTTTAGTTGTCCAGATCATTTCTTTCTATTTTTTAATAGAGACAGGGTCTCGCTCTTGCTCAGGCTGGTCTCAAACTCCTGACCTTGAGCGATCCACCCGCCTCGGCCTCCCGGAGTGCTAGGATTACAGGCGTGAGCCACCGCGCCTGGCCTGGAGATTTGTCTTTAAAGTAGAAGCTTCAAAATTGGCCTTTTGCAAAATAGAATGGTTATAGACCTTACTGAGAAACCAAGACTCTTTTGGAAGACAGGCATGATTTGAGAATGGTTGGCTGGGGAAGTGAGGATGGAAGGAACGTGGCAACGTAGGACAGCTCTGGGCCCCGGGACCTGGGGGACTGATTTAGTGACTGTGGTCAGTGAACATTGTCAGTCATTTCATTTAAAGAAAACTAGAGAAAAACTGATCTTTGGTGGTGGTAGAGCTTTCTGCAACAGGGGAAAGTAGTATCGCGGCAGTAATTTGTTAAGTCTTTGGATTTGGGGTGTGGCTGCGGGAGGATGCCTGGAATTAAATGCGTTTAAAATATGAGTTGCACGCCATGTCTAGTGATAGTCATTTAGATTCCCCTAGAGTCAGGCAAACTAGCTGTGAATCTGACAACAAGATGGATAAATTATTATCTTGACAACTTCAAATCTGGCCAGAGCTGGAGAACTATTCCAGCGGTAATGACAGAAACAGGTCAGGCTCCGATTGAGCCAGAGCTAAGTAACAAACATTTCTAGTATTTTATGCAAAACACCATTCAACCATTCTTCTTTCAGTTCAGTGAAGCTTAGAAACAGTAAGAAACAATATTTATATTGTCATATTTATACGACTTTGGAGGAATTCAGGAAAGCCTCAAGGATGCCGATATCAGGAAAACCAACGGGCGAAGATGGATTTATGTTAGTATTCTTTTAAGTGCTGCTGTAATCTTAAACTTCAGGTTCTGCCTTCAGAGTGACATAAACCTAATAACCCTTCCCAGCCTTGGAAATATTTCTTCTGCTCCAATCTCCAAGATGACTACTTCTGCTTCAATCTCCTGAACTACTCTGTCCACTTTTGAAGCAATACTTCATGCTTCCTTGCTCCATAGATATGGCAGAGACCTCGGTTGCCTACTCAACATAAAATTTATCCTTTTTCCTTGTAAACAAATCCCCAAACTTGCTTGGCAAGTCATCCTCCTCCACCTGGGCATACGCTTCACTGGACAAGTCATGGGGAGCTTGTCCCTCTTGCCAGTCCTTGCTTGGGAAGAAGCTTGTGGTACCCCTCTACACACCAAGATGTGAGGAGGAATTTGTTGGGTGGATTCTAGGACAGATTTCCCAGGTTTGAAAAAGAAATGCACCAGGAAAAGTAGTCATTCTGCTGCTGAACATTGTCATGGCTATGTGTGCTTAGAATTGGGATAACAATTTTGCAGCCATGAAGGATGCTAGTCAAGGAAAAGTCAACTTAGTAACAACAGCAGAGTAGAGAGATTGGAAGAACCAACATCCTTGGTGACATCAAGGCCACTGAATCAGCCAAGCTGGAGCTCTCCACTTTAGGACTTATAAATGTTCTCACTGCTGAAGCAATTTTGACTGCAAGTTTTCTATTAAAAGTATGACAATTGATAAAATACACATTTGTGCACTTTTACTCCTTATTACATTTCGTAGTAAACATATTTGTGATTACCCACAGTACCTGCTAAATACCAGGTGTCAGTGAATGGTGGTTCCCTAAAGAGATAAATGCATGGATGGATAGATAAATGTGCTACATCTTAATACTAGCTGCATTCTCTCGCTCAGTAAATTGCATCACCATCCACCCAGAAATCTCTTCTAGATACTTCCCTATTGCTCCCTCCCCATAGCCAATCCCTGTCTGTAAGGTTTGTTCATTTTGCCTTCTAGACTCATTCCAAATCCACTTCTTTTCATCTCCATCAGCATTCTATTTCAAACTACTGTCATTGTTTAACTGCATGAGTACAGTAACCTTCTAACTAGCTTCCTGGACTTTCTTCAATCTGTTCTCTACACAGCAGTCAAAGGGAGTCTTTTCAAAGTGCTCAATTTCCTGTCTCCTCCACCTCCATCTTTGATTAAAGGGGTAAAGAAGATAATTCCAAAATTTGTAAGATGCCCATGAGGCCTGCATGGTCTGTGCCTTCCACCCCTTTAGGCTACCGCTTGCCCTTGATGCTCTATCAAAACGGGCCTTGCTTTGCACTTGCTGCTCTGCTTGGCTGTCAGGGTCTCCCCCACCGGCAGCCCTGCACAATCACATACGCTGTGTGTTCCATCTTCTATTTTTCACCTTCATCCTGCCTTTCCCAAGAAGGCCTTTCTTCAACCCCCTGAGTAGCTGACTTGCCCTTTTGTGTAGTTTGTACTTCTCAGTCATAGCTAGGATGACCCTCCAAACTGGGACATTTTTAGGAGTAAATGGGAGTGCCATTAATAATCACACTGGGACAATTGGTATAAACTGAGATTGTCCTGGAACAATCTCAATCTAAGAGAACATTCTCTTGTCCTATTCTTTTTTTGTTCATTAGTATATTCATTTAAAGCCTTCCCCACATCCCACATGGGCAGGGACCATGTCTTTCTTTTTTCTCACCATCACATTCCCCAGGCCAAGCACAGTGTCAGGTTCAATAAGAGATGCTCAACAAATATTTGTTGGAGAGACATAGGAAAAAATGAATATGATAACTCAATTCACCTTTTCCTTTTCCATTATTTTTTTTTTCCTTTTCCTTTTCTATTGTTCTCCTTAGACTAGTGTTGATGTAATGTGATGCTATGTTCTTGCTTCTCATTTTTTAATATCTGGTCATTTGGCACAGAACTGTTTTATTGCTGACTTGTTTAGTCACCAAGTATCTGCTGAACATCTAAGATGTGCTGAGCATGATTCTAGGGATTCAAGGGACACAACAGCAAGCAAGACACAGTTTCTGTCCTCAAGAAACTCACAGGCCTATGAGGGGGATTAACAAAGTCCACTGGGATTCTAGATCAATTGCCACCACGTGAATGCCTAATCAGTCAGGGCCTGTCCTGGACGTGAAGAGAGAGTTTGAATTTTTTTCATTGCCTTCTCAGTTATTTCAGTTCGAAGGTCAGAGTTCCTGTGATTTCCATTTCTTACTAAAACCTAGCTCCAGGAAACATTCAGCTACTTTGCAGTGATTTCGGATTCTGGCAATATGCTAAAAATGACATTAATGTATATCAACTTGCAAGAAATAAATGGAAATCTCAAGGTGCTTGAAATTAAGACCTATAAGCTTAGGATCTGATCCTGAAGCTTCCCCATGGGTGGTTATCAAATTCAGTAATAGCTTGTAGTTTGGGTTTTAACATACAATCAGGCCGGGATATGAGGCTGTAGGTCGTATAAGACACTCAATGGGAACCTATCCCCCTTCATGAAGCTGGGATGCTCAAAATGATATAGCCTCAGTAATTAGGGGCATAGGAAAGAAAAAGATCTGCTCACATTAACAGGGAGATGGTGAAATTTGGTATTCTGGGCTGGAGAAAAGGAAAAATAAGTATTCCCAGGCCACTGCCTCATGCTGTGTTGAAGTTAAAATGTATATTCCTATAGTGGTTTAGGAACTGTGAAGATGAGAAATTTATATAAAAATTAATCCTGGGACAGTGATATCACTGGAGTAGCTGGCAGAA
Organism: Indri indri; assembly: GCA_004363605.1. Lineage (NCBI taxonomy): Eukaryota > Metazoa > Chordata > Mammalia > Primates > Indriidae > Indri > Indri indri. The sequence continues at coordinate 8,827 of RJWJ010037609.1, forward strand.
GTGAATAGAAAATCACTATGAAGTGATACTTCCACAGTCTAAGCCACCACACAGGATTTTCATAGTAAGGGTTCTACTGACGATGGGCTTATAATCCAGGATACAGGCAAAAAAACCCCAGAAGGATAGAAGCCCAGTAATCTATAATAATAGGAGTATTATCTGAAAAAGAGGATGTCTTGAGTAGAATCTCCTGGAAACAGATTCTGAGATGGAGATTTGCATGTAGGAGGTTTATTGGAGAGTGCTCTAAGAAAAACACCTTGAGGATATGAAAGAAGTGGGATTAGCCAGGAGAAGACACCATGATACAGTTGCAACAGAGGCCTCAGCTGCTCCCACAGGGATCTGTGGAGCGGAGATGGCCCTTATTTATTCCAAATCAAGACAATTAGACTGGGCCTTTAGACCCCAACATCAGCCAGTCATTGGATACAAGATACTCCTGGGAAGGGGCCATAAACTTGGGAAAGATAGCCCCCTTAGGACAAAGACAATATCCAGAGGGACCCAGAAGTGGGCCCTCAGCAGCCAATGCTGAGCACCTCAGTGCTGAAAGGGGGTGCAAGGGGGGACACTGATCAGCATAGAGTAGCATCCACTATAGTCCATCTACCTGAACTGCCCATATCTATTCGCATTTGCATGTTGTGGCAAGTTAGTCCCATCTGGGAAGAGCATCCTCAGGTTTCTGGTTGGTCTCAATTCCTGAGGAATCTTATATAAGGAGTTAATGGAGAAAATTGTCAGTCCCCACTGCTACAACTGCAGTTGATTCTTGAACAACAAGGGTTTGAACTATGTGGGTCCACTTACATACAGATTTTCTTCCACTTCTGCCACTCCTGGGACAGCAAGAACAACCCCTCCTTTTCCTCCTCCTCCTCCACCTACTCAGTGTGAAGACAATGAGGATAAAAACCTTTATGATGATCCACTTCCACTTAACGAATAGTGAATGTATTTTCTCTTCCTTATGACTGTCTTAATAATATTTTCTTTTTTCTAGCTTACTTTATTATAAAAATACAGTATATAATACATATAACATACAAAATATGTGTCTGTCAACTGTTATCAGTAAGGCTTCTGGTCAACAGTAGGCTATTGGAAGTTAAGTTTTGGGGAAGTTAAAAGTTATACATAGATTTTCCACTGTTCAGGGGGTCAGTGCCCTTGACTCTTGCATTATTCAAGGGTCGACTGTAGTTTCAAGAGCTCAACTAGTTTTTATCATGTCCTTCTTCTATTACTTATTCTAGATTCTCTTCACTCTTAGCAAGTACCTTTTATGAGTTTAGTAGCTTATGGAAACTCCAAGGATCTAAGCCTCTGATCACAATGTCATTCTGAGGCTGTGTCTACTGCACTTATCCATTAACCATCCAAATTAGGCAGCAGAGTATCAAGAGATTCCTCAATGGTTCGTCTGCATGTGAAACATATTATTCCTTTCTTCATTATGTAACAGCAGCTATACCAGCTGTAGCTCCTCAGATGATCAGTGTAAATTACCCCTGTAAGGATGGTGCACCCTTCCCTGACTGCTGGTCTCTTGAGGTGAGGAACCCTAAGAGACCTGATGGCAGCCATGCAGTTTAAAGTAAAATGGGACTCTTATCATATCCCCAAGTGGCAGCATTCACTCTCTGGGAATCAGAGCTTTTACCACAGAGCTTATAGTTGTAACTATGAGAAACATAAATTCCACAAGTGGGTCACTGAAAGCGATAGTAAGATAAGAGGCAGAAAATAGAAAAGAGTAGTTAAGAAACATGGTGGATAAAATGTGAAGGTCCAATACATATATAATGTGTAATAAATATAACGCAGACACCTCATGTGTTCATGTGGGGTGGGAAGCAAGTAAAGTGAAAATATGGCAGGCTAAAGCAGAAAATAAGATGGTAGAAATAAAACCAAATGTATACAATCACAATAAATATAAATGGACTAAACTCAACATTCAGCAGGCAGAGATGCTCAGACTGGGTTTCAAAATCTCCTTATATAATACAGACATATTTAAAACATAATGACGCAGACAACTGAAAATTTAGAGATGATAAAAATTTATTAGACAAATTATCATAAAAGGAAAGCCATTGTGGTTATATTTATCAAACAGATTAATCTTTATGGATAAAACAGTCTTTATGGATAATTAGTCTTTATAGATAAAATGTTTTATTCATAAAACATTTTTATAGATAAAAACCATCATCAAAAAATTTTACCAGGAAGATGTATAGTTTTGAATATATATGTACTTAACAGCATAGACTAAAAAATGTATAAAGAAATTCAGGGGTTGGTGGCAGCCTAAAATGCTACTTCTTCTGTGAGTTTTGCATTTTCACAAGGCTTACTACCTCACCAAAAAAAAAAAAAAAAAAAGATTAAATTTGAGAGTGATTGTTGGATCAATGTAATCTTTATTCAGAAGCAAGGTTAATTTATAAATACACTCTGGAAAGTGATTAAATAGATCCTTTTTATCTCGTTAAGTTTGTTTGCCAAGTACAGCTGTGTTTATGAAGCTGAATTTTTGCTTACTGATTCTAGGAAGTAAATTCAGTAAATGAATTGTGGAATTGAGCTGCACTTTCATAAAGAAATAAAAACCCATTAAAAAATGGGAAAAGGACATGAACAGAAACTTTTCAAAAGTAGATAGACTAATGGCCAACAAACATGAAAAAATGATCAACATCTCTAATCATCAGGGGAAATGAAAATCAAAACCACAATGAAATATCACCTAACTCTAGTAAGAATGGGTTTTATCAAAAAGTCCCAAGACAAAAAATGTTGGTGTGGATACAGAGAGATAGGAACAATCATACGTTGCTGGTGAGCTAGTACAACCTCTATGGAAAGCAGTATGGAGATATCTCAAAGAACTAAAAGTAGAACTACCATTTGATTCAGCAATACTGCTAATGGGTTTCTACCCAGAAGAAAAAAAGACATTCTGTAAAAAAGACATCAGCACTGGAATGTTTATAGCAGCACAATTCACGATTGCAAAGATGGAAACAACCCAAGTGCCCATCAATATATGAGTGGATTAATAAAATGTGGTATACGTATACCATGGAGTACTACTCAGCCATAAAAAATATGATGAACTACTTCTTGTATTATCCTGGATGGAGGTGGAGCCCATTCTTCTAAGTGAAGTATCAAAAGAATGGGAAAACAAGCATCATGTGTACTCACCATTAAATTGGTACTAATTGATCAAAACTAATGTGCACATACAGGAAGTAACATTCATAGGGTGTCAGGCAGTTGGGAGGAGGAAGGAGGTGATGGGTAAATCCACACCTAACAGATGAGGTGCACATTGTCTGGGGGATGGGCATGCTTGTCGGGTGGTACAAAGGCAATTTATGTAACCAAAGCATTTGTACCCCAATAATACTCTGAAATTTTTTTAAAAAAGAAATATAAAACCTGAGCCAACTGTCAAAGATTCATGCATCATGGTAGACTTTCCAGGTGAGTTTCTTATAAAACTGAAGAGAGTTTTGAGAACTCTGGATTGGCTGACAGCTCTATAACAGAGCCAAATTCTGGAACTAGAGAGGATTTTTTAAATGTTAGTTGTTTGGTCTATTTTTTTGTGTGTGTGCTTGGCTGAAAAAATTTTCTTTAATTAAAATAAATCTCAGTGGCATGACATACACAATCATAGTCTCAATAAAAAATGCCCTCCCCGTGGACTCAAATTCTAAGAGAACCACGTATCTCTGGTTTTCAATATCTATTCACCAGACAATCTCTCCTGCCTTACATGCAGGTTCTTCCCTTCCCCTTCTCCCACATTCCTGATTGTCCTTCCTAAATGCATAAATTAATCAGGGCCTAAATCAGGCAGGATTTTGTAACTGGTAACACTGTGGCAGGATGGGGGGTTGGAGAGTGGGGAGAAGAAGGTGGCGGGGGGAGAGAGAGAGCAGATGAGCACTGAGGCTTTTTGCAGGGGGAACGGACCCTGGGAAAGGGGTGATAGATATGCTCTTGATGGCCTCGCTAAAGGGGAGATTTGGCTGCTAAATTAGACCATGCTCCCAAGTAATTGATGAGACGTAACATTATCATCAGAGTGATGGTAATGAGCTATAGATGCAGACTCTCTGCCTGTGGAGATTGCAGACAAAATAGACTTTAAGGCAAAACGCATTACTCAGGCTAAAAAGACTCATTACATAAATTAGGAAAGCTTTGGTGAGGTTATTTGATTATGGTAACTCAGTTCTTCCACATCTGAAGAGCAGAAAAATTCAATGGAAAAGAAAAGAGTGTCCTAAATTGGACTTGGTGGTGGCGTCTGTGCCTCGAGTTTCCTTGTTCTTGTCATCACGAAGAGTTGAATCTCACCAGTCCCTGAGAATCAGGTTCAACATCAAGTTCATTATTAGGCTCTGTCTTACTTGCACTTTTGGTGCTGCTTCTCTGACACTTGAAAATGCCAAATATTCCTCTAGTCGTGGTTTTAGAATAAATTAACTTCTGCATTTCTGCTTTCTTTGCACTCTTTCCTGAGGATTTTCCTTTGAAAAAGATTTTCGTGCTTTTATTCACACTGATCTCGCTAGATATTTTATGGTTAAGGCATCTCGTTTCTGATCTATAGTTTGTCTTGTTAAATGAGATTTCAGTTATGCACATTTGAAAAGCTCTGTCTCTGGATTTGGGTTTACCCTTGCAAATGTTCTCACTGAATGTGGAAGCAATTCCTCATTGCTTCTCCCTCTGTCTCTCTCTCTCTCTGTCTGGCAGCAGCCTTTCTACTGTTGTCTACATTTTATTGATTTATGGTAATAGATAACCAGCCCCTTCTGTCATTTACAGGTTGACCTCCCTAGTTGAGGATTTTCTAAAACTGACACAAAAGGTTTAAGCACAGACAACCTTGTAAATTCAAAGACTGGTTCCACTGAGTTAAAATTCTGTAACACCCAGGTGCTGGAACTTGGCACTAATGGAAATTTAAACTAACAGCTTAGTGCTTGATGTCTCACACTGTGAATGGTCGCCACAAATCTAGGTTTGTGAACCTGAGTTTGTGACATCTCTCTTTTTAGACCAGTGGTCTTCAAATTCTGGGTTGCATCAGAATGATGCAGCATGCTGCTTACAAATACAGACTCTGGATCCTACCCCTAAAGACAGATTCAGGAGTTCCAAGGGCAGGGCCTTGTGATCTACATGTTGAAAAGCTCTGTGGGTGATTCTAATGCAGATCATACTGCAGCCTCCATGAAAGAGGTTGAGAAAGAGAAAAGAAGCTCCTGACATCCAGCTGGACCTTGGCGTTGATAGATGCTGGCCTGGCACTGACAGCTAGGCCCTGGTGAGCATTGACAATTTCACAGAACGTCAACATCAGACAAGGCCACTCTGACCATGATGAATCAAGACAAAAATGAGACCCCTTGTAATCATGTCTGAACTCGGACAAAAACAGGAACAATGCCCAAAGCACAAAATACCAAACATCCCCCTCTCCCAGCTAATATGAGTGACTGATGCTACTTAACTAATTATGGATCTATCCTTGGTCTATTCTGGTCTCCTTATAGATAAGATTTATTGATATACACAATCATAGACTTATCCCTGCTTCCTCACAGCATTCAATCCAGAGCCAAGCCCAGTTTCCTGAACCCTCCCTCAAATCCCTGAACACAAACCCAAATCCTGTAAGTCTCTTCTAACACTCTCTTGCTGAGATACCCCCATAGTTCCCCATGGTGTTCTTCCTCCCTCATTGCAACAAGTGATACACCAAACCAATTCAACTACAGGTGTGCTGCTGGTGGCCTTTGGCCAGAGGACATTGACAAGGCTCACCAGGTAGACCAATGCTTGCCACCCTCCTCTATGCCCAAGGTGTGCTGACCATTTATGGCTACTAAGCCACCCATGGACCTTACACTATTCCTGGGCATTTCTGTGCCCTGCTGAGGAAATGTGTGGATATTTGCTGCATGGTCATGGTCCACCCAGGACAGTACGCACAGTTGGAGGTGCTTGAGTGAATTTGCAAAGGGTCTGGAGGAGCAAGAGCAGGACAGGTCAAGGTCCACCCAATGGCAGTCACGGCCTTCAGAAGAGGAGTGCCGCCACTGCTGCCAGCAGGGCAGTGCTGGGGAATAAACACCCTGGTTTCACTCTCCTTCCTCCCTCTGGTCTCCTGCCCAGTGTCTTCGTGGAAGACAGCTGAAGCCAGAGGCTGGAGTGAATTCCCGCAAGTCCATGTTGCCTTGGCATCCATTTTGTATCCAGGTTTAACTTTCTCCTACCAGAGGCAGGGCGTGGTCACCCTGCACAGTTTCCAGTTCTCCGCCTCCCCCAGTTCCCCAGTGTGGTCGATCCAGACCTCTACCTTATACGACCTCCTCCTGGTGACCACCTCCCTTCAGGACAGCTAGATACAGCCCACCTGACTGGCCCCACGGACCCCCACGCCCAGCATGGACTGTGCGATGTGCCTCAGTGACCCCCTCTCAGTCACAGCGTGCCTCCGCCAGACCTGTGCCTGCGCCAGACCCACCAGCTAGAGCTCCTCATGGGGAAACTGCTGGACCCCACTAAAGGCTTCAGCC
>RJWJ010037610.1:0-15248 GCA_004363605.1 Indri indri
ATCATTAGTCTATCTCTTGAAAAAAATCAATCCACTTCTTTTATACCTTTCTGGATATGAAATACCATTTTTTCTAAGTTGTTTTGTTATATATTATAAATGCAAAATATGAAAGCAGAGAATTTTGGCTAATTGAAGTGGTAATCAAATGAGTTATGTTTGTTGAAAACATTTCACGTGCTAGTTTAATCTCATCACTATAATTAAGATCACATCATTACTTCTATTCAAATTATTCATTTTCTCTGCCCTCATGGCCTTTTGATTTTTTGGAATAAATGTTTCTCCAGACAGATATTTGAAAAATAGTGCATTCGTTGCCAAGATTTATATTTCAAGGGGTTTAAAACTAATTAAACAAATAAAATGTAATGTCTTTTGTTTTTCATTTTAGAGCAACAATAAACAGACTTGATAATTTGAAACACATTAATACATAAGAAAAGAAATTGAATGCGCTATCTTGTTATGGAGTGTAATACCCAGTATTTCCAGTGTTATCTTTGGCCATGTTGGATTCCTCAGGGGAGAAAAATGTATTAGTATTTTTACTGTCATATTTTCCAATTGTCAATAGCTTTCTTCCTTCAGTGCTGAAAGCTAGCTATATAATTTTCTCATGCACAATTTCTCCTCACAATTTTTATTGAGGTAAATCTCATATACAGTGAAATGGACAGATCTTATGTGTACAATTTGGTAAGTTTTGACAAATAAATGCACCTATATAACCAATATCCCCATCAGGATATAGAATATTTCAATGACTCCAAAAAGCTGCCTCCTGCGCCTGTCTAGTCAGTCTCCACTACTTGAAGACAGTATTCTATTGTTTGTTTGTTGTTGAGTATAAATCAAATTTGTTTATCCATTCTCTCTCAATGGTCATTTGAGGTACATATAATGTTTTGGCTAGTATGACTAAGGTTACCATAAGTCTTCTTATATACATCTTCTTGTAGGCATAAGTTTTCATGTCTCGTGCATGTATATCTAGTATTGGAACTGTTGAGTCAGAAGAAGGATGTAGGGTTGACTTTGTAAGAACATGCCAAAGAATTTTCCCGTGTGGTTGTGCCATTTTGAACTCTTTGCGGCAACATATAGGAAGGCTAGTTGCTCCACAATCTAGCCAACATTTGATGTTATCAGTCTTTTAAAAAAAATTAGCCATTTTAGTGATTATGAAGTGATATCTCATTGCAGCTTTGATTTGTATTTCCCTGATGACTAATCATGTGAAGCATCTTTTCATGTGCTTGTCAGTCATTCATATATCTTCTTTTTTGTAATGTCTGCTCGATTCTGTCACTTAACTTTTTAAATTGGTTTAAATTGGTTCAATATATCAGATGCATACGTATACCTGTAGTGCAAATATTGTCTCTCAGTCTGTAGCTTGTGTATCTTTTGGTAACCAGGGTGTTTTAATTTTGCATGAAGTCCAATTTATTTTTCTTTATGTTCAGAATGTGTCATGTCCTCTTAAAGAAGACTATCTACCGCAAGGTCAGGAAGATAGTTCACCATATTTTATTCTAAAAACTTTATGGTCCGAGTTTCCTGTTTATGTGTATAGTACATCTCACATTATTTTCTGTGTATGGTGAGAGGTAGGGGTTGAGGCTTATTTTTACCCCTACTTATTTACCCAGTTGTTACATCATCATTTGTTTAAAAGTCTTTCCTTTCCCTATTGAATTTACTTGATGTCTTTGCTAAAAATCAGTTGAACAAGGGATCTATTTCTGGCTTCCCTATTCCATTTCAATGATATAGTTCTAACACATTCTAATGTCAATACCACACTGTCGTGATTACTACAGCTTTGTGGTAAATCTTGAATTCAGAGGTGGGAGTCCTCCAGCTTTGTTTCTCCTTTTAAAGATAATTTGGCTACTCTATATTCTTGAATTCTTACATAAATTTTACAGTGTGACTTTTTCTTCAAGAAAGCCTGCTGGAATTTTGAGAGTAATTATACCGAATCTATATATCAATTTAAAGAGAATATTTTGTTATAACAATATTGAGTCTTCAGATCCATGAACACAGTTTTAATTCTTTAATATTTTTTCAGCCACGTATTTTTGCACATGTTTTGTTAGATTTACTTCTAAGATGTGATTTTTTTTTTTATGTTATAAGAAGACTTTTTTTATAAAATGTATTTTCCAGTTGTTTGTTGCTAGAATATGGAAACAATAATTGATTTCACATATTGACTTTGTATCCATGCTAAATTCATGTTAGTTTTGCTAAATTCATGTATTAATGTTTTTGTAAATTCCTTAAGGCTTTCTATGTAAAGACATATGATATTTGCAAATAATGATGGTTTCTTTCTTTTTCAACCTTTTTGCCTTTTACTTTTTTTGTATAGGCTAGTACTTTTAACACATGTTTAACAGAAGTGGTGAGAGTGTTCATACCTTGTGTCATTCTCAATATTAAATAATGTTAAGTCATTATGAAATGTAATGCTAGAAGTAGGTTTTTCATTGGTGCCCTTATAATGTTGAAAAAAATTCCTTTTATTCTTAGTTTGCTAAGTGCTTTTATAATTTATTAAAATAATCATATGATTTTCCCTGTTTTATTATTATTATTCCAGCATCTCCAGAACTATACAACTTTCATTATCATCGTCCAGCTCTCAGCTCTTTAGCAGGCACTTTTACTATGGCTTGCACAGTCCTGATTTTCAAATACCCAACTCAGACCCAGCTAAGTATCCATAGTGAATATCCCTGCACGCTTCTGCCCCTACTACCAGCCTGCACAGTTCCTCTTCTCCAATGTCCTGCCTTGCAAATTCCACCCCCTTCCACATCTTGGAACTCTTTTCTCTGCCTCTTTAGCTTTGGGAGGCATTCTGGCCCCTGCTTGAGCCCGTAGCAGCAAAGTGCTGCCAGGCAGAATAGTAGCAATCTTGGTGCTCACTTTGTGTGTTCCCTTTTCTCCAGGACCACGGATCTGAGCTATATGTCGTTCAGTGCCTTTAAAGGATATGACTGTTAGTGGAAGAGGGTGTCAAAGGGAAGAGAATATGGAAGAGCAAAATGAGCCCCACATATTGAAAAAAGCACATGTGATTCTGTGAAAAAACGCGATGCATAATTGACTTTTTATTGTATGAAACACATGGTCATGGGCATGTCGACGTTCAACCTGATCATCTCAGTGTTGTGTAGTAATTTTAAAAATGCCGAATTTTAGCATATATGGTTTATGATAGTGATGTCATACTATGGAAACCTCTTAGTGTAGGAAAAATTGTTACTTGTTTCGGAAGCAAATAGACACGATTCTAGAAGTTGCAAACATGTTTTAACATGCTGAATTTCAATGTCCTTATCTGTCGAATGAAGATACTATTATTTGCCTTTCAAAATTGGTCTGAGTATTCCAGGTAATGCTTGTAAAGCTCTCAGCATTGTGCTTTGTCTGGAATTTAGCAGGAGATCATTAGACGATGCTGATGTTAACGATGGTGATGAAGCACAAATATTTTATCTTATAAGCTAAAAAACAGTGAACTTCCTGGGAGTATCCGCTCCGAGGAAGGGTCAGTAACTTATTTACAGTTTTCCTGGCACTGCCTAAGACAGGCTGGTAAAAATGTTATCTGGATGAGATCCATAGAAATCTGTTTAACTCTGCTCCTGGCCTTTTTAATCAATTCATCATGGAAAGTGCTTTATGGAAAGCAGTGAGTATTGCCATTACCCATTGCACAATCCTTCTTTCATATTTTGATTCCATAAATGTCACATCTTTGATGACTTTAAAAGTAATCTTTATGGGAAGTGCACTGCTTAATGTACAGTAGCGAAGGAGTCCTCCTCCCTCCCCAAAGAAGCCTACGTTTATGATGGAGGAAAAAAGTAAAAAGAATGCTCTTTCTTTTTCTAAACAATGAGGCAATAACATTCGGAGCTGAGGAATGAATATTTCTAGAGAAGTGAGGTAATTAGAACAATTAGAAGCAAATACAGAATAATTGCAGTGCATTTTTCTTTTAGCTATTTATACAGTGAAAGTTCTGGGGCAAGAACTATGCTTAACACATGCTAGCTTCAGCACTGGATGCTCTATTGTCACCAAAGAAAAGGAGGCTGCAAGTAAATTTTGCTAATATTTCCGAGGAAAATTCGCTAGGGAAAGAGCATTGCATTTATATATCTTAATAAGGATTGTTATTTCTAGAACACTTAGGAGCTAATTTTTTAATATTTAGGTTATTCCGTTAGAAAGTATAAATTACTTTTCTGAAGTAAATTGTTTATGTTATCTGTGAGATCTAGATATTTGGTAAACCTTTGATGTGTGATGTATCAGATAATAGGAAAATAAGTGTAGGTGAAATATTGTATGTGTGTGTGTGGCTCTGTCTATCAATTGATAGCTTATCTAGTATAGTTAATGTAACACATCCTTTCAAAAGGATTTCAAATGGATTACCAAAAATATATATAAGTAGAAATGAAAAAAATAAGTGACTAAATCAGGGCAAAGGGAAAATGAAAATAATATATATTTTTATATTGCTAAGATTACTTAGCTAAGTCAGATGCCTTTTTGTTTTAAATTTAGAAAACCTTGTAAATTAACCTCTGATTTTGAAGGTGTATTTAAGAAACTCAACTAAACACTAGAAATTTTTTTTAAAAAAACAATGCTGTGATCTGTATGAGAAATAAAGAGCAATGTGCAGGAGAGGAAAGTATAGGGGAGGCTAACCAGGGGAGGGAAGGAAAGCTGGGTTCATGATCAAGAGAGAAAGACCCCTCAAAAAATGACTTGGGCTCAATTAAAAGGAAAAAGATGAGCAGTGAGCATTCCATGTGGAGGGGTGTCCAAGTAACTTAAAAAACTGAGGAGTTTAATATCTTATTTTAAGATTATTTTCTGCTTTGAGCAGCAAAGTAGGCCTGTAGTTTATTCCTGAAGCCTAAGCAAAAGTTCACTAATTGCCCCAACGTTGCATTATTGATGCTTTTCTTGAAAATTTAAGGGCAGAAGGACAGTGTCCCTGCAAAGAGTAAAGTGGAGTAGGCTCAAGAGGCAAGGTGGGAAGAGGAAACCAAATCTGGAGGCAAGAATAGCCGGGAGAATGTAAGCCCTCACATTGCCCACCCTGGGAGCCATCCTGAGATATCCTAAGAAAAGTGCCAAACTTCCCAACCGTGTATAGATTAGTCTTGAGCCATTGATCTCAGAGGTACAGATGAACCAGAAGTCTGGAGATCTTAGGCACATTTCTTTATGTCACTTATTATAGCAGAAGCAAAAATAATAATAAAAAGGAAGTAGTAACATTAAATAAAAGCCCTGTGCTTTTGGTTTCCCCGAAGCTTATAAAGATAGTGTGAAGGATTGCTTTTAAAAATGTTTATTTCTTTACATACATTAGCCTAAAATAATCATATCATTTAAGGTAAACGAGTAAGGAATACATCAGTTTTATTAAGTTAGTGATTGTCTATAAATGGATATATAAAAAGTGTTTGATGTAAGTTGCTTCTATTAGATTGGCTATGGATTCTTTTTACAATGTCATTTACGCCATTAAATATTTTGGCAAATAAGGAGGAAAAATCATCCTCTGCAGCTTGCTATTTATGCAGTTTGATATATGTAATTGGTGGGATACATATAAAAACCATTGGATATCAACCAGTTTCACAGAAAAATAATACTGACTGATTAGGTTTGGGAAATCCAAGTCAGTGGGAAATTTTACCCATGGAATAGGCTACAACATGAGCTGCTTTGCATCCTAGCTGAGACGAATTAGCCTGAAATGTTTTTTAAGCAATAGTCACTATGCAGGTGCTACAGGCATTTATTGTCTTCCAGAAAAAAAAAAAAACACTTTAATATTTCAAATTTCTTTAAAATGCCAAATGACAATTAAGCCATGTTATGAGCTAATTCCTTGCCAAAATTAATATTTTAACTTAGATATGTCCTGTGAGAGAAGTAACCCATGCCAGTAAATATTGGTTTTAATATTTATGAAAATGAATCTGGCTCAAGCAATCATTTTGATTTGCAAAAAATTCCCTTTTCACATTGATCAGCCAAATCTCATCTCAGCTTGTGTATCAGTCAAATTTTAAACTACGATCCAAATGTTAAAATACACCAACTATCTCAAATTGATTTTGTAGGTCATTAAATGAAATAAATCAAATATAAACTTCCTCTTAAAATAAATAATGCCACAAAAAATTTTATTTTTGTAATGATTACTAACTGGCATAGAATTTATGAAAAATATCTGCCTGGTGGCAGGGTAGGGAGAGTGTCAAATTTTGACTCACATTTGGTGACAGAATGAACAATGTGTCCTGGTCAGGAGCACAGGCTGATCCATCAGGCAGAAGAGTGTTCAAATCATGTCTTCACTAGATGAGCCCTTGGTGGAGTCATTTAACTGTATGTGCCTCTGCTTTCTCAACTGAAAAATGGAATCTAATAGCCGGGGTGAATATGGAAATTAGAAAACAATTTTACATATGTCTGTGTGTGTATACAAATATATACACACACATATATCTAATATCTGACACGTAGTAGACCTTTAAGAAAGAGGGCTTATTAACTCAGATGTGAAACAATCTAATTTATTTAATATTTTTTCTTCTTGCTAATGATATTGTTTTTTATTTTTAATAACTGTATCTAATGCCTGTGATTGATCTGTACAAGGAAAAAGAACTGCCATAAATTTGTTATAATAGGTTCAGGTAAATTTCAGCTTTGTCTGTTAGGTCCACATTTATAATTAACTAACTAGCTAACTAGAAAAGCTAGTGCATTTATATATTACTTACACATATTATTTTAAAATATAGTAATATACAAAAAACAATGTTTAATAGATTTGTTAAAATCCTAACCTAGTAACTTTGGGTGGTAAAATATGAGTGATCGTCAGATTATTCTTTAATTCTTTTTTGAATTTTAAAACATTTTCTAAAAATAAAAATGCTAAAAATTCTACAGCGTTTAATTTTGTCTTGATATCTTTTAGCGCTACAGATAGCCAACAGTTTTTTAAAAAAGCATCTCTGAATGACTGGATTCTCGTATACTTTGTGTGGGTGCTCCTAAATTCATATTAAGCTAAATTTACTTTGAAATCAAGAAACGGATTAACAAATTTGTCTCTGAGAAAATAAGACCAATGGTAAATAATAGTTATTAAAGGGTTATTAAAAAAAAGAAAAAAAGAGTTATAGACAAGAGTATATTTGGGCAGTTCTTGGAAGGCATGAGACAGGGCACCAGAGCAGTGGGGACGGAGGGGACAGTGTGAGGAGTCATCTGGGACAAGGCAGGGTCCAGAGGCTACAAGAGGAATGCTTTCACTTCCCTGCTCCTGCAGGAAATGCCCTGTTTAACAATCTCCTTGTCTACAGTCTCCAAGTGCTGAGAGAAAAGTATCCATTTGAAGACCATCTGTAGGGTACAAGAAGGCAAAGGATACACTCTTAGATACTCAGTTGTCTTGGTGCTAACTGTAAATTTAAATGTGAGTTCTGGTATTAACTCACTGTAACCCACTGCACACAGATATGGAATGATGGTAGGTACATGTGGAAAAACAAAATAAAAACACTAATGAGGTTTTTACTTATGTAGTCTAGCACCAGAAATTTTTAGAGACATAGGAAAAGTAATTAATTTTTACATAACCACAATTCTGCAAACAAAGGTGACGGGCACATGGAAGAGCTGCAAGATCAAGCCAGAATTGTAGCCACTTCATCCTAAATATCAGACGTACTCTTTCCTGGAATGTTTGTAGCTTTAAGAAAACTTTTTAAATGCAGCTCCAACCCCAAAATTTGTCAGTCTGCATTCAGCAAAGCACATCTCTTTTTGAGAACTTACATATAGATGTATATGGTTTGTTTTTTATTTTTGACATCTTTTAATTATCAAAAAATGCCATGAGACCCTGTGAGAACAAAGCTAGCAAAGTTATAATGCATAAGACCTAAATGTTTCTAAATGAAACAAACAAATAAACAAGTTAAGACAATATTTTAGTTGGTTTCAAATTCAATTTATTTCATTAGTCTATGGTCTATTATTAAGACTCTGATTTGAAGTACTTATAATAGGAACAACGTGTACTAAGAAGGATTTGGGAAAATTCCAAGAAAGCACTGGGCAAATATTCTTTTCATTTAATTGGGATTGAGTTGCCTCCTTACTGTTTCAAGCTGATTATGAACCCACACGCACATTTCATCTTTGCTCTTTTCCTCCGGATGAAATCCTTTATTAATACAAGAGATCATTGACCTTAGAGCTTTAAAGTTTTTAAAAAAGCATTTTAAAAATGTGTCTTCTACTGACATTTAACAATAAACAACAAAACTGGTGCTTTCTTTTTTTCTGTCTCTATTCTTGTAGGGAACTTGCAAGAGTCATTTAATTTGTAGTGCTTTCAACCTACAGCTGAAAACAAGGTGATTGTACTTTGATTTCCCCCTTTGTTGATCTCGAATAAAATGCAAAGGTTTCATACACATAAGTTGATAGACAGCTAGATATACACAGGTTTATACATACTGTTTTCATGCTACTAGACATCAAAAAAACTACATTGCACTGTCTGTGTAAAGCAACTGAAGCATCCAGCAAGTAGCATCATTTTCTTAATGAAGATGCTCCTACGTATTCAATACGCGGGCACCAATGGATGAGTGGAAGCAGCGTTACCCTTCGCCTTATCTGCACAGCTCACTGTGTGCAGCCTTAATCATTTTGAGCCCAACAAATCTGTCAAGTACTCAACATAGTTCTGAATAAGGAAAATTCTCATGTAAATTGAACACTTTGTTTACCCCAAGTCTGGCAATGGGAGAAGTCAGAGGAATATTCTAAAGCCTGACATTGACTCTGCCAAGGTGTGGCATTGCCAGTGAGGAGAGAGACAAGAGAAGCATAGAAATAACAATAAAAATAACAAAACGATTGGCACTTCATCCTTAAGCCTTTTTACTCTTAACCACAAAAACAACTAAGCCCAAAGTATTCTTCCTCCAATTTTTTTTGTAGAGCCAAATAAATTCCCATCAGCTCATGGAAAGCAGCTGTGTATATCTTAATAGATATCAGCTCATATGTGAGGATGTTGAGTTGTAGCATGTACTTGGTTATGCCCAACAGTTCACAACTGAATTATCACTAAAATACATTATATTAGAGTTGTATTTTGTGGTAGCACTGTTTTAATCTTATTGTTTATGCAGTGGTATAGTAGATTCTGGAAATTAAAAATTTAATATATTAATACATTTATTTAATAAATTCATAAATCAGACATTAGTTTCTCTTGTATTATTAAAATATTATCTCATATCAAATTTGTAAGATGGAATTTCTTGATGTATTTATGCAGCATATGGCAGTAACAATTGCTTATTCTTAATCTCAAATCTGTTTTCTTTTCATTGTAATTATTTTTAATTTTTTTGCCAAATACTTATTATGTGCCTATCATGTGTGAGGCACTATACTAGCTGCTGGGAATCCCTATATGAAGAAAACATAGTCTCTGTTTTCAAGCAACTTGCATTGTCATGGAAATAGATCGAAATATAAATGTCGACCAGAGGCAAGTGGATTCTGCTTGCATTTCCCCCAAAAGGTATTGGTTTTGGATCACGAGTTTAACCGGCACATCGAGTTTATTTTTAAATAGGTTAGGCAGACAGAAGATTTTAACTTAACTGGAAAATATATTTCTTTATTGTCAGTTTTTGGGAATCAAGATACCAGTTTTGATGTAATTCTCTTACTACTTATTTATTATTTATGTGCTTATTTGTTTTTGTGCAGGAGATTTTCTACGATAATTGCAGTATAATATGTTTAATAGTATTTTCTTTGGAGTAAGACAGACTAAGCCATTGGAACAATTGGGTTTTCATTCATTAAGATTGTCATAAAATGTCATAAAATGTCATAAAAAGTAGATTTGGGGAGCAAAAATCAGAAATTTGTTTCTGGAAATGTTAAGCTCATAATGGAATGTTAGATTCGGGTGGATCATCCAGTGAACAATTGGATAAATGAGTCTGAAGTCCTTGGAAGAACGCCGAGTTAGTGATACATATTTGAAAGCTTACCATATTTAAAATCATAGGAATAAGTGTATATAGAGCAGAGAACATGGGGAAGAAATGAGCAGAAGTCTGAAGCCTGAGATAATATAAAGATGCAGGCTTCAGGAGAGAGGAAGAGAAAGCAGCAAAGAACAATGAGAAGGCGTGCCCAGTGAGGCAGGGTGAAAACTGAGGAAATGGCAGACCAGAAGCCAAGTGAAGGAATTACTTCAAAATGGAGAGAGTGAGTCACCACATCAAATGCTGACGGTTGCTTGAATAACAAGGGGGCTTGGCCAACGGACTAATGATTAACTTAACAAGAGCAGTTTCAGTGCAGTGAGGTGAAAACCTGACTGGAGTGAATAAGATCAAGAGACAATGGGAGGCAAGAAATTGAAGCAGAGACTATAGACACTTTTGAGTTCCATGTGTTCTTTCATTAAAACTTCAATGACTACAATGAGAATGATTTTAGTGGGTTTATGCTAATGTGCAATAAAAGCACAGATATTTTAGAAATGGTAACAGACCAGATGGGCACTGTCTACTCATTTGGAGATCCATTTTAGTTCCATTGAGCTCAATTATGACTCCCTAGTAACGTGTCTCAAAATACACATTTCATGAAAATCTTACCAAAGTGAAAAATATGTTTTATATATGCTTTATATGATGGAAAAATCTTGTAACTTTTCTTTACTCTCCAGTTGCAACATATTTTCATATTTGTTTTATTATTCTTCATAACACAATAATCATTTATCTTGAGAAACAGCATAGTGTCATAGTACCTAAGAGTGTAGACCAGGTTCTATAAGCAGATTTATGCCCAATTTTTCTCATTGCTAAGTGAAGGTGGCTATAGTACCGACCTCATAGCATGGTCTCAGAGGTTGAATGAGTTAATAGGGTAATACGTTAAAAAAAAAAAAAAAAAAAAAAAAACTAGACAGGCAAGGTGATGCCGTGCGTGACTGTGGTGCCAACTACTCAAGAGGCTTAGGTAGGAGGATCACCTGAGCCCAGGAGATCTAGGCTGCAGTGAGCTACGATCATACCACTGTACCCCAGTCTGGGTGAAAGAGTGAGACTCTGTCTCTAAAAAACAAACAAATAAAAAACAATAGAAAAGTGTCTGGCATGTAGTAATGTAGTAGATACTTCAATATACATTTGTTATTATTAATATTAATAAGTTTTTAAGTGATGATATCTTTAAATAACAAATTGTCAAATGAATAACAGATAGACTGGACTCCAAACTCCAGTTTTTTCAGTTGAAAAAAACTGAACTAACTTTAAATATTGTACTTTAGAAGTTGAGAAGTTCTTTTTATGCACATTTCAGGATTATCAGACTAATTTCAAAATCAGATAACTAATAAAATTGCAATAATAAATTAGTGTCTCTCCCTGGAAATGGAAGAGATGGAAGGCATTGTATTCACAGAATACCTGTGAAAATTAAGAGATATCCCATATGTAAAGTGTTTGGCACAGACCTTGAATAAAATAAGCACTGAAATCTTAGTTATTATTATCATGTCCTTCTATAGACGATTTTCTTCTTGGTCTTAATGTCGGGTCGCAGTCTGAAATGTCAGACTTGCTCTTGGCCGAAGAATGATCAGACACACCAAAAGCAAGGTAAGTGCAAAAATGAGGTTTATTGAGGAGAGAAAGATAGGATTATAGAGCAAGATACATACACCACAAATGACGACCAGACCCATTGTTGTAGCAAAAAGAACTTGGTTATGGTCTGAGTCTTGTTTTATAGTGTCCAGATAGGGACCTCCCAGTGGCTCAGACGTCATCATGGAGCCACTTTGATTGAACAGTTGGGAGTTATATGACCTAGGTCTCACTACGCATGTGAATCGCCCATGAGCCTCTCTGAAAGCTGGTTGTTCTAGGTCACTTTTCCAGACTCTATTGTACCTGTGCCACTTGGAACCCACTTTCATCCCTAGGAAACCTGAAATCCCTCACTATCTACCTAACATTTATGATTCTGAAACATTCTTCTCTATGGCATTGTAGCAGAGCTTGCTAAGATACTCCCAGTATTGATATTTTCATTTCTTCTTTTTTTGGTATTAATACCTTCTGAGTTTTAGTTAAGCACACATCTACTAAGCTAGAGACTATGATTACCATTTTTTCTGCAATTAAGTGCAATAATCATTTTTTATGCCATGTGACTAAGTTCCTGAATAAGAGATATGAACAAAAACATATATATTTTTTCCTAGGCCTTTCCATTAAAATAACTGAACAGATGCATTTCTCTTTCTTTTTGTCCCTTTCCATTAACTGAATATGCAGGCAGAGTAAGCCAACATTCTAGGACAGTGGTTTATAAAACGTGGTCCCTAGATCAGTAGCATCAGCATATTCCCACTAATGCTCAGGAACTTGTAAAATGCAGATTTTCTGGCCCCTTCTCAGACCTACTGAGTCAGAAACTGCAGGGCTTGGCTCAGCAATCTGTTTTGACATGCTCTCTGGAAGATTATAATGCACATAAAGTTTGAGAATTACTCTCTTACGGAATAACCAAGCAGCGGGGTAGAAGGCCCCTCAATTTCTGGATGACTTCATGGAGCACAGACACCTTCCCTCCATGGACTGCCCACTCTTACATGAGAGAGAAATAAATTTCTATTCTGTTTGAGCCACTATATTTTTGTGACCCTGTGTTGCAGCAGCTTAGCAGGCATTCTAATTAAAGCTATAGAATGCCTTTTGACTTCTCAGTTTATAAATAGCCAATTCTAATGGAGAAATAACAAGTAAAATTTTCCTCAAAGAGCTATTAATAATCAAAGACTACTTGCAGAGGAGTAGGAGAAATTGACTGGCTTTCAATTTGCTGGACCTATTAATCAAAAACACATATAATACACACTCATAAACTCACAGACACACGATACACATAAATTTTTCGGTCATAGAAATATGCTTCTCAGAAATAAAGTAATAATCCAGAAGTAAATCACATACTATCAGAATGATACTCAACATATACTTAAATAACTTGACAATTAATCACATCTTAGAGCTAGAATTCACATTCTTATTTAATTTATTTGATTCAGTGCAATTCAGTAAGATATAATAAATATTTCATAAGAGCATATCATGTTTCAGAAACTGTAAAAGGAAGTAGAAAAACAAAGATGATTAAAATAAGAAAACTGCCCTAAAGGAGCTTACGGTCTCATGAGATAACATCAATTGCATTCCCAGAAGCACGTTAGGAGTTACATGCTTTACAACACCCTTTCCAATCAATTATTTTATTTTTTTTACAATGTTATTGTGTATATTTAAGGTATGGAATGTGGGGCCGGGTGCGGTGGCTCACACCTATAATCCTAGCATTTTAAGAGGCAGAGGTGGGAGGATCACTTGAGGCCAGGGGTTTGAGACCAGCCTGGGTAATAGAGAGACCTCATCTCTACAAAACAAACAAACAACAACAACAAAACAAACCAATGATATTACAGTATATATAGAGATAGTAAAATGGTTACTATAATAAACCAAATGAACATATCCATAATCTCACATCGTTATGTGTGTGTGTGTGTGTGTGTGTGTGTCAAGAGCAGATAAAATCTACTCATTTAGCAGGAATCCCAATTACAGAACAATTTAATCACCTATAGTCCTTGTGTTGCACATTAGCTCTCTAGACTTGTTCATCCTACATATCTGCTACTTTGTATCCTCTTACTTACATCTCCTCATTTCTTCCTCGCCTGTGCGCCACCCCTGGTTAACTACCGTTTTGTTCTCTACGTATATTTGATTTTTTTTTTTTTTTTAAGATTCCACATATCAGTGAGAGCATGTAATATTTTTCTTTCTGTGTCTGGCTTACTTCACTTAGTATAGTATCCTCCAGATTCATCCATGTCGTGGCGAGATCTTTTATAAGGCTGAATTATATTCCAGTGTGTGTATGTATGTGTGTGTATGCACATACCACAATTTCTTAATCCATTCAACCACTGACAGACAAAAGTTGTTTCCATGTCTTGGCTACTATGCATAATAGTGCAATGAACAAGGGAGGGCAGATGTTTTTACAATGTGGTGATTTCACTTCCTTTGTGTATATACCCAGAAGATGGATTTCTGGGTCATATGGTAGTACAATTTTTAATTTCTTTAGAAACTTCCATACTGGTTCCACAATGGCTGCACTAATCTACATCTGTTTTCAATCTGTGCCCAAGTGATATGTAAAAAAAATAAATTCTAATTAATGTTTCTGTTAGCCTGTCTTTGATGCTAGTGATGCTACATTTTTTGCATGTTAACCTCTACATGTTATTGTTTATTTCTATATATTATTGTTAATTAAAATTTTTTATTGTGATGTCATTTACATATGATAAAATGCCCCCATCTTTGGTCTACATTTGGAGGCTGAGGTGACACATGAGGATGTGGTGTGATGGGTTTAGTAAAATTAGCATAGATTTTGGAGTGTGGCAGATCTTTGAATCCCTGCTCTGCTATTTAATATTTACTATGTGGTCTTGGACAAGCTAATCTCTATAAATCTCAGTTTTTCCATCCCTAAAATGATGAGAATAATAACCACTTCCTCTGTTTTTTTGTGAGATCTAAACTCCCTCAGCCAAATTCCTTGAACTGCTTGTCGCCCCTTGCTGTCTTCCTCACTTCCCACTCATTCTGGGGAGTCGTTTCCCATCACTGCACTGAAATCCTCCCCACCAAGGCCACCCAGTCATCCAGGCTGAAAGTCAGTGGATGGGTTTTCGTCTTGATCATATCTGAACTTTCTAAAACACTCTTCACCAAAGTCACCCTGCCTTCCAAGTTGTTAGAATAAATAGATGCATTTCAATTTTTATTGTGTTTGAATGTTTGGCAGCATATGCAATCTTTTTAAAAAGACACATTTTTCTTGATTTTTTGTGAGCTCATTCTCTTGTTTTTCTTACATATCTGAATATGCCTTCTTAGTCTTCTTTAGCATTTCTTCCTCCACCTCTCCATGCCCCTAAATGTTTATGATTTTAGGGGTTTTCCCCCTTAAGTTCTCTTTCCAGCTCTCTTTCTCTCTCTCTTCTCCTC
>RJWJ010037611.1:0-15444 GCA_004363605.1 Indri indri
AGCCTGAGCAAGAGCGAGACCCCGTCTCTACCAAAAATAGAAAGAAATTAATTGGACAGCTAAAAATATATATAGAAAAAATTAGCCGGGCATGGTGGCGCATGCCTGTAGTCCCAGCTACTCGGGAGGCTGAGACAGTAGGATTGCTGGAGCCCAGGAGTCTGAGGTTGCTGTGAGCTAGGCTGATGCCACGGCACTCACCCCAGGCAAGAGAGTGAGACTCTGTCTCAAAAAAAAAAAAAAAAAAAAAAGATATACTCATAGTAACAGAAAGTCTAGTGAAGTGTTTTTGCTTCTAAAACCCTTCTAAGATCAAAGAGGGCTTCAAAACTGGCATTCTGAAATCAAAACAAACAAAAAAACCAAAAAA
The DNA here is from genome assembly GCA_004363605.1 of Indri indri. Taxonomy (NCBI): domain Eukaryota; kingdom Metazoa; phylum Chordata; class Mammalia; order Primates; family Indriidae; genus Indri; species Indri indri. The sequence continues at coordinate 371 of RJWJ010037611.1, forward strand.
CTAAAACCATGTCACATTGGCTACATGAGTATATACAATTTAATACCTAAAATGGGTACATTTTATTAAATGTAAATTATATCTCAATAAAGTTGACTCTTAAAACTGTAAAACAACACTTTACCTTAATTGTTCTAGAAAACTATCAATGTGCTCTTTCCAATTTTCTGGAAATCCAAACATAAATTTTCTTATGAGATAATATGGATATCCTGTTTAAGGATAAACAAAAAATTATTTAAAACCCTAGAATTTCAAAGAGATAATAATTCATTAAGTCATTCAAGAAATATGTACTTATTTTTTTATTATGTGCGAGGCACTGTTATAGATACTCAGGATTCAGGCATTAACAAATCAGACAAAAACCCCTGCCCTCACAGAACTTGCCTTCTAATGTGACAGAGAAAGCTAACCAATAAGTAAATTATCTTGTTTGTTACTTACATAGTTATGCAGGGAGAATGGATAGGGATACCAGTATGTTCATGGGGGAGGAGAGGAGTGAACAGTGATGTAAAAAGGACAGCCAGGGAAGTCCTCACTGAAATAGCGACATTTGAGCAAAGTCCTGAAGGACATGAGGGAAAGCCACGTAGCAATATGGGCTTAGAATATCGGAAGCAGAGGGAATACAAGGTGAAAGGCTACAAAGCAACAGTATATTTGGTCTGTTTGTGAAACAATAGGGAGATTAGTGCAGTTGATGTGAGATGAGGAGGAGTTAGTACTAGGAGGCTACTCAGATCAGTAACAGAGGCAGTCGGGAGCATGAAAAATTATAATATAAAGCCTTGGGGTCATTTTATGGACCTGGCTATTTACTTTGGGCAAGATGGAAAGCTATGGAAAGATTTCAAGAAGAGGAATTACAGATCTGACTTACTTTAATAGGATCATAGAAGCTGTTATTTTGAAAAGAGCTTGTGGAAGAGCAAGAGAAGAAAGAATGAGATCAGTTAGGAAGTCACTGTAACCATTCAGACAAAAGATGAGGGTAGTCTGGACCACAGTGATGCAGCAGAGGTCTAGGTTTTAGATATACTTTGGAGATATACCAATGGGATGTACTGACATACTAGATGTGAGTGTGAGAGAAACTGAGGATTTAAGGATACCTTCCAGAATTTTGGTCAGCCACTGGATGCTTGGAAAGATGGGGAAAACTACAGGCTAAGCAAATTTAAGGGAGAAGATCAGGTTTTAGATATAGCAAGCTTGAGATCCCTATAGACATCCTAGTGGAGACATCATATGGGCACATGGAAAATGAGTTGGGTACTTAAGGAAGAGGTCTTGGTTTGGGATGTAAAATTGACATTTGTCATTATATAGATGATATTTAAAGACTAAAAGAAATTGGCACAGCACTGAGTATAGAAAGAGTCCCAAGCTACCCCATTATTTAGAGGCAAAAAAGAGAAATACACAAAGAAACTAAGAAGAAACAGGCTAGGCAGTGAGGCAGCATGAAAATTGGAATATGGTATTCGAAAGCCAAATAAAATATTTCAGGGAGGTAAGTGTGATTAACTCTGTTAAGTATATACTGGATTTAGCAATGTGGAGGCCATTGATGGCTTTAATATGGGTTGTTTGGTTAAGAATTGTGGGTTAAGGCATGATTAAAGAGAGTTCAAGAAAAACTGGCAAAGAATTTAAGAGAAATTAGATATGCAATAGTATTAATAAGTACAGACAAATCTCCTGAGTTGTTTTGTTGTAAATGAGAGCAATAGTGGCTGAAAGGAGAAGTGTGGTTAAAAGAGGGGTTTCTTTTAAAACAGGAGAAGGGAGAATTACTGGAACGATGTCCTTGAGTAAAAGAGGGAAATGGGATCTAGCGTATAAATGGAGAGGCTGATATAGACAGGAACATGGATAGTTCATCCATAATAAAAGCAGCCACAGATGTAAGTAGGTAGGTAGATGTGGTAGAGAAACTCTTCTGATTGTTCCTATTGCTCAGGTGCATCCCTCTTTCCCCTACTCTCCCATCTCAGAGGGTAAGGGAGGAGGTATTAGAGATTTCCAAAAATACGGAACAGTCATCAGGGAGGATAAGAGAATGAATGATTAAGGGAATAAGGTAGGATGCCAAGCAGCACCTAGGGACCACTAAGGAACTATAATTTGTTGCTAGTAATCATAAAATTTAAAGTAGACTACTTGGGTGTGTTTTTCTCCAGCTATATTCAGCTGTGTGCAAGGCATAGGTAGAAAAATCAGATTATACCAGGACTGGGATTATGCCAGGTTCAACAAAGAGAGGAACCAGGGGATTAAATTATATTCTTATAAAGCAATTCCTTATAAATAAAGAGTATTTAACTTGAATTTTTTAAATCACTGAACTTATTTAAATTGTCAATAACTGATTAAATCAGAAAAAAAGAGCAATTCTATACAAGTTTTATATAATGTGATCAATTCTGTTTTAATTTTTAGGTCTGATTTATTCCTAATTTTAAAATACCTAATTAAAAAGTATAAAATGTATATTACTGTTAGAAACATGGTTAATTGCTTCACTTATAAAAATAATTTATCAATTAATGACAGTCATTTACCTGCTTTTTTCATGGAAATCTGGTCTATCATTCCTTTTAGTATATAAATGTTGCCTGTTACAGTCCTAACTTTGTTGTGCTCAATCCGCTCTATGATTACATTACTGTGCCAATATATGTTAGTGATGTCTCTAGGCAATAAAAACAAAAACAAAAAAACTTCAGTAAGGCTGAAATATTCACATTTTACCAGTAGTCACAATGTACATGTATATACAAAGTTATAAGAGAAAGTAATAATTTTGCACTCCAGCTACAGCAACACTAACAGTATTATTAATCTAATCACAAAACATTTGGGGACCAAATAATGCAGCAGAACTCAACTGCTTGGCTAATGTGATTCTCCCATGTGCTAAGAAACTGTACTGTGGCCAAACCATGTCCCTACTATAAAATATATTATTAGGAAGGAAGAAGAGGCCTTCTCTAAATATCTGGCGCTGGCAATACTTGCAACTTCAGCTTACCTGATGCTAAGCTTCCAAAGAATGATTTCCCTGTCCCTCTCCCTCAGGGTCTATATTATATTAGCCTTTGTGCAGAAATGCAGATCGGAACCATCTAATCTCGTGTTTTTTTACCCTCACTACACAGACAAATGTGTTTACTTTTCATTTTGGAAAGTACCAAAAAGAGGTATCAGTTGGGGAAAAACAAACTATAGTATCAAATCACTGACCCATAAATCTATTCTTCATATTTCTTTAAATGAAGCTAACTAAGAAGAAATACAAAATAGAACAAAATATGAAGATGCATTAGATAAATGTTGAACATTTTCCCATTCATCAGATAACTATTAAGAATAAATATACTAATTACAAGTATAATAAATAAGGAAGTTAAGTTCCTTTAATTTGGTCAAATGGGATTAAACGCATACATTATACCTTAACATGATATCACTTCTTCCATTCTTTCTTGCTTTATTTATTAAATAATAAAACATTAAATAATAACAAACATTTAAATAACACTCTAAAAGCACTGTTCTCTAGTTTTATGTTTAATCCTCAACTAACAAAGCTATGTAATAAAATTATCCACATTGTACAGATGAAGAAACTGAGACTGAAAGAGGTAGTAAGCAGCAGCAATGGGATTCCAACAAAGGCAATGTAGGCTGCATCTTACACATTAAGGAAATGGGCTCAAGGCAGACAGATGTAGAGTGGACAACATAAATTTTATATACTCAACTTATAAATTTCCATATAAGTCCCTTACATAGTGATATCTTATATTTCTTTGTTATAACCTTTTATTACAAATTTTTTTAGCACTAAGAAACTGGTCTTGAAGAATGGGAAATGGTGCTAATAGAGTGGCAGAATTAGGCAAAGCCCACTTACCTAATGATGCTCTCACTTTAGGGAGAACCAGAAGGTGTCAATGATTACTTAATATGTAGCTGTATGACAAAGTTTTAAATAATTTTGATTCTTTTTCTGGATCAGTAATTTATATCTGGTTGTCCCAATTTAGATGTGAAAATCTGAACTAAAATGCATGTAGTAAATATTAACTGACATAATTAAGCAGACAATACCAGTCCACTTAGCACCTATTAGCACCTTAGAAAAAAATAATGCACTATACAAATTTGAGCTGTCATTATTTTAAAAATAATTTGAGTAAACAGGCAAAAACAAGAAAGCTGGTAACAATCAATATGGTTAGGACCTGCATAGTCATTTTACTTTTTTGCCTTCAGTTTATAACCTTGTTAGAAAATTTTTGTTTTGTAGGAAGATGCTATTTCTCATGCATCACCTTTTAAGCTCTTACACACAACTATCCTCTTAAGTTTTATTAAAAGAATATTAAAATGTTATACTTACATCAATTTTCCTTCTACACATATAGCTGTATTATCATTGATGATTTTAATTATCCATTCCTGTAGCTGGACTACCTAATCAAGCATAAAGCAAAGAACATACTTCCTGTATTACTTGCAGCATAAGCATTACAAAATTAACTTACATTAAAAGAAAAAAGTCATCTAAGTGATTCAATTGATTCCCTAGTGCCCATCTACATAGGAATCACATTCTATTTGAAATAGCAATAAATAAAACTCTTGTATATAATCAAACGGAAAAGATGAAGGCAAAGACTGAACTCAGGTTGTATTGCATAGTTTGTTCTACAATCCAGAAGCAATTATACTTTAAATATTCCTATATCAAATCTCAACCAGTGGGGGAAAAATCATGTGAAATCCCAAGTTGTACATTAAAATACCAGATCCTACCAAAAAACCTAATAACTTGGAGAAAAAGAGTCAATTGTGTTGTATACCATCTCTCTTGTCCCTAAAATATTAGATTTTTTTTTGATAAAGTTAATTTAGAGTTGCATTTCAATTTTCTATAGACTATAAAGGTGACTGCTGGTAACCTACATTTAATAGCATTCTATTCCAAAGCAAACATCTGAATAGCTTAGAGAATTCTTTATTTTAGTACAAAGTCTCATTTTAACTGAAAAAATTCTATGCACATTTGTGCAAAGAAATCATTGTTTATATTTCATTGTAACAATCTAACATTGAACTATTTCTGATGAGAAAAAGCCAAAATCCATAGGATAATTTGAGCCATTTACTTTATATATAAAATTATACATTTGTATTTATATATAAAGACAAATTCTCTGGTGGTAGTTTTATACTGAGTCAGAAAAAAATATTAAAATGGGAGGGTCTTTGTTATTGCACTTCTCAATTATACTCATTCAAAAAAATTATAAATAGGACTCAGGGAAGGGGTAGTATCATTCCTTTTTTTGTTATTACTCCCACATTTGCAACTACCTGAGATATATCAAAGCTTCAGTCAGATGGAGATAATAATACTACTTTATATAAGGTGTCAAAATGTTCATTCATTATTCATTCAATAAATATTTGTTGAGTTCCACACAGTTTTAAGTAGTGAGGATTTGGTGAGAAACAAAATGGCTGCCCTCTTAGAGCAAGTATTCTTGGGTATTAGGGGAGGAGTGTGGAAGTAAGCAGGATGGTGGTATCCAAACAGAAAAATATTAAAATGTCAGTGGTGATGATCTCCATAAAAAATAAGTGTAAGTCAGTAGATAATTGAGGTGCTTTTTTAGATAACATAGTTAGGGAAAGTCTTGGAACAGAGAACTGACAAAATGAGGGATAAGCCACAGGGATGTTTGTGCGAAGATTATTCCAAGCAGAGAGAACAACTGCATAAGTAGGTAGCATGGAATGCACAGCAATTTGAAAGGAGTAAGAGACAGAATAAGAGGTAAGGTTGGAGATCTCCAGGATTAATTATGTAAAACCCTATAAACCATGGTTAAGGCTTAGTGTTTTCTACTAAGATGGGAAGTTACTGGAGGATTCTGAGTAGGAGAGTGAAAAGATTTCAGATTCTGTTTGGAAAACAGACTGAAGAGGAAGAAGGCAATAGTGGAAGCAGGGAGACCACTAGGCTACTGCAGTAATCACTGGACTAGGAGGTAGTATTTGAGCAGTGAGAAGTGGCCAGATTCAGGACAGCAGAGCCAACAGGATTTCTTCATGGTTTGGATATGGGGTATGAGAAAAAAACTAGAGTCCAAGATGAGTGTCTAAAATTTTTGTGTAAGTACCTGGGGGAATGGTATTGCTGTATACCAATACAGGACAATGGAGGAGAAGTTTTATGGTGAAGAAATCAAGAATTTAGTTTTAGACATGTTAAATTTGAGATATCTATAAATGTTGGAGATATAAAGGTCATTGGAAATCAGGAAGGGGGCTAAAAACCTACCTATCAGGCCGGGCGTGGTGGCTCATGCCTGTAATCCTAGCACTCTGGGAGGCTGAAGCCTGTGGATTGTTTGAACTCAAGAGTTCGAGACCAGCCTGAGCAAGAGCGAGACCCCATCTCTACTAAAAATAGAAAGAAATTGGCCAAACAACTAAAAATAGAAAAAATTAGCTGGGCACAGTGGTGTATGCCTGTAGTCCCAGCTACCTGGGAGGCTGAGGCAGGAGGATCGCTTGAGCCCAGGAGTTTGAGGTTGCTGTGAGCTAGGCTGACGCCACGGCACTCTAGCCCAAGCAAGAGAGTGAGACTCTGTCTCAAAAAAAAAAAAAAAACCTACCTATCAGGTACAATGAACACTATTCCCGTGATGGGTACACTAAAAGCCCCAACTTAAGCATTATAAAAGATATCCATATAATTAAAAAAAAATTTGTAACCCCTTAATATTTTGAAATAAAAAAACAGAAAAGTTGTTGAGACAACTGCACATGCATGTGGAGTTTAGGAAAATGTTCTGGGCTAGAAATACATATTTGGGAGCTATCAGCACAGAGATGGAATTTACAGCAATAGCACTAGAAATACAATCTAGAGAGTGTATGTAGGTAGACAAACATTTCTAGGACTGATTTGGAGGAATTCCAACATTTATAGAACTGATACTGAAGACAGGAAAAGGAAGCAACAAATGGGACTGAGAAGGATGTCCAGTGATGTAGCAGAAAATCAGGAGAGAGATATCCTGGAATCCAAAAGAAAAAGCATAACACCTTTTTAAACTGATAAGAACAGATACTATACTTGTTCTTAGCCATAAGGCCAAGAAGTGATTATAACACATTTTTAGAAAGACGCTTTGATTCACTGTGTCAAAACCTCATGAATGACTGAAAATAAGGAGTAAAAATCAATCGTTGGATCTGGTGATTGGATATGATTGGTGAACTTAGAAAAGGCAATTTTCAGAGTCCAAAATAGAACATGTTCAAGAGAGAATGGGAGAAAGAATTAAAACCATGAATACGTATACCTCTTTCAAGATGTTTTGCTATAAAAGGAAACAAAAATGGGATAGTAGCCAAAGTTGATAGGTGATACAGGAAAGGTGGGCTTTTGTTTACATTTTTTAAAAATGCAAGCCATGTTTCAGCATGTTTATATGCCAATGAAAATGATCAAAAAGAGAGGAAAATACTGAAAGGATAATCGCAGGGGCAATGTCCTTTAGGTGGTAAGAGGAAATGAATAGGCTCTGAAAATGAGCATAAATTGTTCATCCATTTAAACAGGAAGAAAAGTAGAGTGTGTGGACATAGCATCAGGTAGATTGGTAGATTTGGTGATGAGATTATGAGGTTCTCAATGAATTCAGAATGAGTACAAGGGAGAAGGACGTACTCTTCTAGGAAAGTCAGAGAATGGATTGACAAGTGAAATGCATTAGGACTAATGGGCAATACTGAGAGCCCGCTTAATGTTTGTTGTCAAATTTCAAATAAGACCAGTCAGCATAGTTGTGTGTTTTGCTTCAGCCACCTTTAGCTCTCAGGTACAGTCATGTAGCAAAAGAAGAGTTAAATTTAACCAGGATTAGGATTTTGCAGAAGACAAAAGGGAAGCAGAAGACAGGGGGAAAAAATGAAGAGGGTTGAGAGTTATAATCTGTAATGGTTATAATAATGAACCCTGGAATCTATGAGGTAAAGAGGGAGATGAGAATACAAAAGAGTTGATAGACTGAAGGCTGTCATAGTGGGGTCAGAGTATTGATGGTCAGGGGTAAGGGAAGAGTACTAGAGGAGTAATGATCTGAACTACAGGAGTAGATACAGAGTGGGATGTTTGAAAGTGAGAATTTGGTGAATGTGTCATTTGGTAATGAAAAGAAATGGGTATGGCGATGGGAGAGGACAAAGGTAGCAGAAAGGTTGCTGAATATCGAGATATCAGGTAGGTTGGATGGATCATCTATATGAATGCTGATGTCACCAGAGATGATGACAGAAGTAGCAGTAGAGGAAAAACTAACAGGCATCAAATACTTCAACAGGAATGCAAGGTCATGACTAGTAGGTTATATTACTGGTGAGTGCAAGAGGGGACAGGGTGTAGTAAAGTTTTATGGCACGTGCGTCAAAGAAGCTTTAGAGAGAAATAAGGAAAAATGACCTAAAGTAGCAATGAGGAACAAGAGAGACACATCTTATATCACCTCTCAGTGCAATGGAATATGGGGCATGGGGAGAAAAAAGAGCCATCACTTGAGAGGGTTGCTTGTAGAAGCCATATTTTAGTTAGAGCAAGGTCAAGAAATGTTCATAGAAAATCGAGAATATAACATTTTGCTAATGACAGACTTTGAGTTCAAGAAGACATAATGCAATGTTTAGGGAGTTGGAGATGAGTGAGAAATTGGGTCAGAATTAGGGGATGTAAAGAACTAAACAGTGATAAGAGTCCTGGGAGGCTTGGACTTCCTGTGGTAACTGAGATAAACAGCACTGTGGGGATGGCAGAACTACTAGTACCTGTGGGGTCTCTTAAAACACTTATCTTCAAATTTTTTGTTCAACCTACCTCCTACATTTTTAAGTCAACATCTAAAACTTTTCATCAAAAGTTTAAATATTTGTAAATAATGCAATTTCCAGTGAATACATTGAGATATATTATAAAACTGTAACTGTTATGCTACTCTTTAAAATTTAGATGGCATTTATGTACCATTTCAATTTGATACCCACCAGCATCCATTTAAAAATTAATGGGCAAATCTTTAACAATTGAAAATTTTACATTGTATCTTTCTCTTTAAACTTGTATTTCCATTGCACTTTCTTCAGAGAATTTTTCTTAATATAATATCATCTGATGTTCTAAAGTCTTTTATTGATCACCCTATATTACTTCAGATGCTGTAATTCCTTTTTATTTCAATTGTTCTCCTAATAGTACCCCAAGAATCAGAAAAAAAGAACAGGAATTAATTCAGTGTTTATCCCCAAAGGGAAAAGTAAATTGAAAGCTATACAACTAGTAATAGAGCAAGATAAGGTCTTCTTACTTTCAGCTCACTGCTTTTCTCACTAGGCCATACTGTTGCTACAGTAAATAATAAAAAAACATGAAAATGAAGCTACTGTTAATAATGAGAGAGCATAGGTTCAAATCCTAGCTAGGGGGAAAAAAAAGAGAGAGTAAGAGCTCAAGTTCTTGAAGAATGGGGGGTAAAACAGACATAAATATTTACCTTAAAAGTTAAAACAGACATAAATATTTACCTTAAAAGTTTTCCTACCTTATTTTTTTTAACTCCATTTGTAACAGTTTGAAATATACTTAGAGGAGAAACCTTTGAAACATTTCTTTTTGTCCTTCGAGGTATTGTTACATGAAGTCTTGGAGTTGCCAGTACAATTTTACACGTATCTTTCATAGAACCTAGATCAGTCTCTCTGGATACTGTTTTTTCATTTCCTTCCTTAATTTCCTGTTGTGAAGACACTTCTGCTGTCATCTCTCTGTCAGAAATCATTAACTGACTGCCATTTTTAATAGGAACAAAATTGGTACTGAGAGTCTCAACATTAGTATTTTGGAATTTTTCATTAGTAGAATCAATGCCATCTAAAACAAACGTGTCCTTTTTGGACTTAGTGGTTGCAACTATATTCTCCTTTGAATGAAGAATTTCTTTAGCCAACTGAGCTGTAGCTAATGACTTGTTTGAGGCTCCTGTAGCCAAAAAATTTTCTTGTTCTTGGTTCAGAATTGGAAGTTCTACAAAAAATACAAAGCAAAACAAAACTTACAGAAGGAACATATGAAATTAAAAGAGAAATTTTGGTTAGGAATGCTCCACCCTCCTGCTCAGTCTTTCTCTGAATGCCTCTGGCTTTTACAATTCAAGCTTTTGTCCACAGTCAATGCTTAATGCCCACATAGGGAAAATAACTACCTAGAATATCTAACAATACATTCAAGTAACAAACTAAAAAACAAACAAAACAAAAAACGGTTTACCATAAGTTAAATTGTGTAGTGGTGCTTTCTTTTCCTGCTGACATCGAGTCTTGTGTTTGTCCAGAAGGAAAATATTATTTGATGATTCTAGAGGAACTTCCTGGACTGAGGTTGAGGTTTTATTTTTTAAAGAAAGAAGAAGTTGAATTGCATTAGTCATTGAGAAGAAAAAAAATATCTTTTTAAATTCTTAAAATAAAGACACTGAGGTTCAGTAACGATCAGACCAGTACACTACACTTTTGCAGTATATGATAGTTACATAAATTTTTCCTTTTATTATCTTCTCATGCCTTCCCCATTCTCCATACCTATATCATGCTGAGGAAAAATTTTTTAAAAATTTCTCCAAGGCCAGGTGTATGCCATACATCCATAATCCTAGAACTTCAGGTGGCCAAGGTGGGAGGATTGCTTCAGGCTAGGAGTTCAAGACCAGTCTGGGCAACATAATGATACATCTCTACAAAAAATATTTTTATAAATTAGCCTAGCATGGTGGTGGCACACACTTGTAGTCCTAGCTATTTAGGAGGCTACGGTGGGAAGATCACTTGAGTCTAGGAGTTCAAGGCTGCAGTGAACTATATCATGCTACTGCACTCCAGCTTGGGTGACAGAGTGAGATCCTGTGTCTTAAAACAACAACAACAACAACAACAAAAACAACACAACTTCTTCAAGACATAACTTGCCAATTCTAGAGAAAAGTATACTACCAGACTTAGAAGTCTGAAAACCTGGAATAAAATTCTGGTGCTGTCACAAATTAATTATGTATATTTTAAGATTACAAATAAATTGCCACCCAGTCTTGAAAATTCTGATTCTGTTTCTGGTTGCTGTAAATTTCTAAAACATGAAAGAAGAGTTGAAGAATTGTCACTTATTCTTAAAAAATCAAAATGTTGAGACTCAATCATAATTTATATCTTTTTGACATCTTTTTAGTAGGCCTTCAATGGCACAAAAGTAGTAGGTTTATCAATAAGACTAATAAAGACTAATGCTTACAATTTATTCTGCTTTACATCCTAGATCTTTAAAGTTTAATGTTTCTTGAATACAGAATCTCTTTCACACAAAAAGGTCAATAGACTTAAAATTTGTGCCAGAAAAGGACAAACTGCATTACTTTTATATTTAATTTCAAAGATTATACCTGAAAAAAATTAGTAGTGATTATGCTTTAATAGGTATGCCACTTTGGCCTTAGAAATCTTAATATAAAGATTTTATTATAATGACATGTGTCATAAAAAGAAGTTTCTATTTCTTTAACTCATTCTATTGGAAATGACAGGGCAATGCATTAAAGACAAGCAGGTAATTTGATCAAATATAACATGCTGCAGAACCTTGGTCATTTATTTGGGAGTCCAAGGTTCATGAAGATTCTTTAAAAGGTCTCTAAAACTACATACAAAATTTTGTATTTGTGTGTACATTTTGTGGAGAAAGGGTCATCAGACTCTCAGTCAAGTATTTCTCTTTCTGCGTCAGAATATGCCACTCTCTTTGAAATGCAACAATATACCCACAGTCTATTGTGAATTAGTTAAGAGCAGTGGCTGAGATATCTCTGTATTCAATTATGAGCCCTGTCACTTATTACCTGTGAGATAGAGAGCAGATTTACCCTCTTTATAAGCCCCATTTATAGACTATTAAATGAGCGCCTACCCATAGTGTTTGCTGAAAGGAGTAAATGAGATAATACATGTAAAACATCTTTCATTATCAATGACTGAAATTCATCAAAACTCTCAATTGTTGTAGTTTCTGATCACTATCTTTACAGATCATTCTCTCAAATCCACCGACTGTCCCAGTAGGACCTACACTTAACACTCCCTCATCTCCTTCAGACCCTTTCCCCTCACTAATCAGCTTAAATTTCATGGTCACCCCTTGGCACACACCCTCACCCTCACCTCCCTTTTGTCCTCTGTCACTTCATTCTGTTTGGCAAAATTACAACCCAGATAAAATCCAACTCCCTACCTACTCCCCACCAGCACCCATGCAGCTAAACAGGGCTAGAGGAAAACTCACAACCATATTTACTAGTCCCACTTCCCACTTTAAATTCATACCTATAAATCTCAAGTAGCTCTTTAATATTATCCAGGAAATCAAATTTAGGCCTGGACTATTACTTATTATATTCCCCCTTTCCTCTACCTCCTAAAACTTCAATACCTGTTTCCCATACTCACAAGGCTGATGACCTTACTTATTTCGGATTATTTGTGAAGTTATGCAATGATGACCCACCAGCATCTGTATCTATATACATTGCTTTCATTTTTGTTAACAATTGGTCTGTTTGCGTTCCTAGCAAAGGCAAACCTCTACTTATGCATTAGATTCTATTTCCTCTCAGCTACTCAAGGACATCGCACTAGCAATCTCAGTTTTTTTCTTCCTACTGGATTATATCCAACAGCATATAAAAATGCTGTTATTTCACCAATTATTAAAAACAACAATAAAGCCTTTAACCACACTTCTCATTATTTTTTTGTTCCCCTCAAAAAGAATTGTCTATGTTCATCACTGCCAATTTCTCTCATCACATTCTCTTAAACCCTTTGGAATCACGTTTTTGCTTCTACCATTCCACCAAAACTGCTCTCATCAAAGTCACCAATGACTTCCACATTGCTAAATCCTGTGGTCAAATCTCAGGCTACCTGACCAATTTGCAACATTAGACATAGGTGACTACTCCCTCCTTAACACATTAACTGCCAAGTGAGTTGTAGTTAACTCACTGTAGTTCTGAACCCGAGGCCTCATGAAGCAAAACCTGGGCACAACCCTGCAGCTGGTTCGTGAAAATCTTGTTGATGTTCTTATTGTTACAATTAATATTGACAATTTAATTCTAAAAACGTGGATTAAATAGAAGTCAATAACAAATTTTTCATTAAATTAGAAACGATCATTTTGTTTTCAAAATTTTTATTCTATTTTCATAATAAAACACCCTGGCCCCAAGGAAAAAATTTTTTTTTCTAGTGTGGCAGTCATTGTGTTAAAAGTACTTTGTTCTCTTGGTGTCTGTCCACAGTATCACTTTTCTGGTTTTCCCTTGTCCTCATCATCTACTCAGTGGCCTAATGATCTCATCTAATCTCATAGCTTTGGATACCATTTAGGTGCTAATGATTCCGAAATATACTCCTCTCCCCTGGATCACTTCCCTAAATTCCAACTAATTTTTTCCAACAGCCTAATTGACAGCTTCACTTAGATTTTTAATAGACATATTCATGCCTGTAATCCCTGCACTCTGGGAGGCTGAGGAGCAGCAGAGGATTGCTTGAGGCCAGCAGTTCAAGACCAGCCTGGGCAACATAATGAGATGCCCCAGCTCTACCAAAAAAAAAAAAAAAAAAGAAAATTAGCCGGGGGTGGTGGTGCGCACCTATAGTCCCAGCTACTCAACAGGCTGAGGCAGAAGAATCGCTTGAGCCCAAGAGTTCAGGGCAGCAGCGAGCTATGACTGCGCCATTGCACTCCAGCTTGGGTGACAGAGCAAGACCCCATCTCTAAAAAATAAATAAATAAATAAATAAATGCCAAACATATCAAAATTAACCTGACAAAAACTTTAATTAATTAATGAGCCTCCATTCCTTCTTCTGTCTGCCCCATTTCAGTTAAATCATCCTTCTAGTTGCTCAGGCCAAAATAAAAAAAACCAAAGCCAAACAAAAACACCCTGAAATTATTCTCTATATCTCTCTCTCTTATATTCGACTCCCAATCCATGAGCAAATCCTATTGGCTCTACCTTCAAAACATATCCAGAGTCCAAGAACTTATCTTCATTATTACCACCTGAACCAAACCAACACCAGCTGTCATCTGGATTACTGTAGTAACTCTATTTCAAATCAGTAGCCAGAATGATATTTTAAAATTAAGGCAGATCTTGTCGTTCCTCTGCTCAAAACCCTCCAATGGCTCACTATTTTGCTCACAGTAAAAGCCAAAACTCTTATATTTACTTATAAGGTCCTATATTATCTGACCCACTCTTATTTATCCCGTCCTCCTTGGCTCTGTGTACTCACTCCATGGCACACTAACCTCCTTAAATTTGTCAGGCATGCTCCTATCTCAGGGCATTCGTACCAGCTATTACCTGTCTGGATCATGCTTTCCCATTGCCCAAGGTATCTGTCTCTATCACCTCCTTTAATTTTTTGGGCTCAAACACCTTCTCATTGAAGCTTAGCCTGCCCACCCCACTAAAAATTATAACCCCTTCCAACTCTATCATCCATACTCTGCTGTTTCTTTTTTTTCTTTCTGCTTTTCCTCTTTACTATACCATAAAAATTATTTATTTTAATATGTTAATTATGTGTCCACTTGAATGTGAGCTATACACCGGCAGGATTTTTTGTTCATTATGTTCACTGCCCTATTCTGAGCACTAAAACAGGATCTGGCACATTAAACACTTAAGACATTGTAGCTTTTTAGCGAACACATAATAAAACTAACCTTTTAGTGAACAGTTATCTGACTGGAATGATTTGTTGTTTTCCTTGTCTTCACAGAGGTAGGTATGCTGCAATAGTTTTTTTTCAGCTCTGTCAGAAGTGAAGATTTTATTACTTTTGTTTTTCTGTGGTTCCAAAAAACTATTGTTTCTTGATGCTTGTTCTTGCTT
>RJWJ010037612.1:0-15466 GCA_004363605.1 Indri indri
CAGGTGACTACAGTGACTTCAGTCTTCCTTTGACTGTTCCGTTGAGTAAATGCACCATGACTTATCTGTCCACGATATACTGGAGGACACTGGGGTGACTATGAGGAGAGCTGTTGTGACGATATCCCAGCACTCATGGGCCCAAGTCTCTCTAGGGCAAACAGGGAGTGACACCATTCGTGGGGACGCAGTCCTCAGCTTCACTAGGAAATGTGACACTTCTCCAACGTGGTGGAACGATGAACACCCGCAGCCGTAGGTGAGCTCCTGTCGGGCTGAGCCCTCACCAACCTTCCTCATTGTTGCAATGCTTAGCTTTTGCCAGTCTGGGCATGGGTGTGTGATGTCTCTCATTGTGGTTTAATTTGTATTTCTCTGGTCACTAATGAGGCGGGACACATTTTCATTAGCTAATTGGCCATTTGCATGTCTTCTTTCATAAACTGCCGCTTATATTTCTTGCCCATTTTTATCTACTGAGTTCTCTGGTTTTTGTCATTACTTTGCAGAAACTCTTTACATATTCTGTACGTGAGTCCTTGTAGGGTACGTGTGTGGCAAATATCACCTGCCACTCTGCAGCTTGTCTTCTCCTTCTCTAAGGATATCTTCTGACGAGCTAGAAGGTCCTACATTTATTTAGACCAAAACAACTATCTTTTCCATAGTGGTTAATTCTTTCTGTGTCTTATTTAAGAAATTCATTCCTACTCTAGGGTCATGAAGACAAATTCCTGCATTAACCTATGAAAACTTTATAGCTTGACTTTTGCTTTTAGCTTTTGATCTGCCTGAAGTTGGGTGTGTGTACTGTGTGTGGCAGGGCCGGGTAATAAATTATCCGAAAACTTCGTGGTGTAAAACAACCATGTGTTATAGTCATGGTTTGTGGGCGAGGAATTCAGAAAGGGCACAATGGTGAAGGTTTTGTTTGTTTACTGTCTGTGTAGTTCCTCAGGGACTGGTTTGGAGGAACTTCGGAAGGCTGGGAGCTGGGACCGTCTCCCCGACTCACACATCAGGCATGGACACTGCCAGTCGGCAGGATGGCTGTTTCCGTCATGTGGGGTGGGCTTCTCCACATGGGCTCCTCTCCGCACGGTGGCAAGCATCCTGGGGTGGGGCCTGGTGGAAGACGTGTGCTGGGTGGAAGCCCTGTTGCCTTTTCTGGTGTAGCCTCAGCAGTCACTTCTGCTGTTTCTCAAAGTATTGGGGAGGTCTGCCCTGGTCCGGGGGAGAGCACGGATGTGGCTCTCCATGGAGGAGTGTCACAGCCACACTGAAAGCGGAGCACGTGGGACGGGGGTGCACAGGTGCAGGCATCTTTGACAAATGTAATCCGCTGTGGCATCCAATCTCATTTTTCCATACGGACATCTCATTTTCCCAGGACTACTTATGGAAAAGTTCACCCTTTCCTGACTGATGTGAAATGCGCCTTCTTACACAGGGAGGTTCTGTTTGGAGACATCATTTTCTGTTCCATTGTTCTGTTAGCCCATCCTGAGGCCGGAATCACACCATCTGTGGCATCGATACAGTGATTACAGCAGTGTAATTAGCACAGATGTGCCGTGGGTCACGTACCCACAGTGCAACTGTTTTTCAAAAATGTCTCAATTCTTCTTGGCCCTTCTCTGCTCTCATACACACTTTAGTGTCATTTGGTGTCAAATTCCACCCTCCCCCTTGGACAGAAAAAACTATGGACATTCTGATTGGGATTGCATGAAATCTATATACCATTTGGGAAGAATTTATATCTTTATACATTAGCTATGTCTGATCTACAAACATAATGTATTCTTCCATTTATTTGTCTTTAAAAAATCTTTATAAAAATTTCTCATGGAATTCTTATTCATTTTATTTAAGCTTATTTCTGGGGACTTCATTTTTTAAAATGCTATTTTAAATGATATCTGTTTCTGGGTTTTTTTCCTTGTTGTTTCCAGAATGTAGAAATATAATTGACTTTTGTATACCAATTTTGTGTCCAGCAAGTTTGCTAAATTTTTATCGATTCTAATAAATTCATCTTAGATTCTTTTTTGTGCTTTTAGGCACACAATTGTGCTATCTGTGAATAGTGACAATTTTCTCTCTTGCTTTCCAATCCTTCCATTTTTGTTTGTTGGTTTGATTGTTTATTTGGGGGGGGTTGTTTTGTTTTGTTTTGTTTACTTCTTGTTTCACTGCGCTGGCTGGGAACTCCAGGACAAGGAGAACCAGGAATGGAGGGAGAGGCCATTTTGCCTCCCGGATCTTAAAGAAGAAGCTTTCCTTTTTTCACCATTAAGGATGATTTAAAAGTAGGTCTTCTTTCTATCATGTTAAATTAAGTTCCCTTCTGTTCCTAATTTGCTAAGAGTTTTAACATGAACAGATGTTGGATTTTACCACATCTGTTTTCTGGGCTACAGTCTGGTTCTATTGTCTTTTTCAATCTTCTAATTAATTTTCTATGTTAAAGCAACCTTGCCTCCTTGAGATGCACATAGCTTGGTATTCCCGTTTTAGAACAGTGACTCTCGATGAAACTGCCCAGGGCTCGGTGTCTCTGCCTGGACCTTTCCCCGACCTCCTCGGCCTGCCTGTGGGTGCCTGGGTGCAGTAGCCAGGGCTCTCCAGGGAAACAGAGCCAACGGGATGTGTATACGTCAGTGCACAAGTCTCTTTCTCAGTGTGTGTACATGTGTGTATGTGTGTGTTTGTGTGTCTGTAGAAAGAGACAGGAATTGGCTCACATGATCACAGGCGGTGGCAACTCCCCACATTGCTGGGGTGAGTCAGCAACCTGCAGAGCCCGGAGTCTGCAGTTTACTCTGGTCCGAGTCTGAAGGCAGATGCTGACAGTGTTCTGTCTGAGAGCAGCCAGGCAGGAGAATTCTCTCTGACTTGGGGCAGGGGTAACATTTTTTTTCCAGCAGGACTTCAGCCGGTTGGACGAGACCCACCCACATCCGGGAGATTCAGTCTGCATTACGCAGTCTATCTATTTTCAATGGTAATCTCACCCAAAACACCCTCACAGAAACACCCAGGAAAATGTTTGGCCAAATGTCTGGGCACCCCGTGGCCCAGTCAAGTGGACACATAAAATCCACCGTCCCACTCAGGATGGCTGCTGTCACTGCAATTCCTTTTTGACCTGTCAGCTCTGCTCTTAGATGAGCCAAGGAATATTGTCAAGTCATCCCGTTTCCTCAAAGAACTTTCTCCTGTGGAAATAAGCAAAGACCATCCGATGAGCAAAGTGAAGGCTACTTACTCAGAGCTCACTGTGGCTGGGAGGTGGCCACTGTCACCTGTGCTCTGGCAGGGACTCAAAGGCAGGCAGGGAGCGGGGGCCTCGCAGTGGGCGAGGGAGGGCTCAGGTGCCCTGCGCGGAGCTGCTGGGGCGGCTGGGGCCACCAGGGTGGGGCTCCTGCATGATCATTCAGCGGCATGTTTGGCTTTCTCCAGCTGGTCCCAAGTTAGAAGCAGGGACACGAATCAGGGAAGCCGGCGGTTGTTAATCAAGACCTGCACATTTGGGGCCGACTGTGACAGAGGTTCTTGATTGGCTTCCTGCACAGGCTGCTAGAGGCAGTGGTCTGGTGTCCTGCACGTGCTGCATGTGGACGGCAAACCGGCTCCGGGGCTGGTGACCGCGGGGACGGTGGGTTTCCTGGGCCGGTGGCTGCAGGTCGTGGTCAGGGCTCTGCTTTTACACACAGTGCGGTCACCGTCCTTCATGCACTCAGCCTCTCTCCTCAGCAGGTCACTGGAGAAGCAGGGAGCCGCGTGGCTTCCAATCTGGCTTCTCTGTTTGCAGCTATCAGACCAAGTCAGGATCGGGCCTCTGACCCAGAGATGAGAAGGATAATTATTAAATATCCATGTCTGCTAAAAGCTTTCTCACCTGGCTTCCAGACCCAAACATTTGTACCCCCATAAAAATTTTTGGGGAAAAAAAAAGCAACAACAACAACAAAACGGTCTGAGTGATTTGAAGAGTGAATTTTTGTTTGTTTAAATTATTTTTAAATAATGTAGATCAAAGTTTAAGAAAAGTGAACATGCAAAGTCTGCCACTTGATTGCAGTAAGCGTCAACGTGGTGCACCTAGAGCATGTCACAAACGTTCCCTTCTGGGAACAAAAGCTGCTTTTCCTAAGAACAGAAATCCAGGAACCACCGAGACTGGCCCAATTCAGGTAAATGAGCATGTGCTCAACTGTAATTTTTAAAAATACATATTTCGATTTGTACAAAACAGCTTTCATCTTCTGCTGCTTTCTAAACATCATGCAGCCTTTTTTCTACGAGTTTAGATTGAGTTCATTTGCACTCACTTCCACTGACTTTGCCGGAGTTTCAGCCCAGAGAGGTTCCCTGCAGGACTCCTCGGGGTAGCTCCAGAGCAGTAATCAGGGATAAGCTTAATTAGAGAGTGGGACACCCAGACAAACTTCCAGAAAGGGCACCCTCATCCCTTCCTTCGGCAAAATAAACACTTTTCCAAAAGGGGCCTTTCCTTTAATTAAAACCTCTGCCATGCGGCAGCTGCCTGGGAGGTATTTGTACAGGTTTGGGTTTAAGAAGATGTCTGGACATGGAGGTGATGTCACATTTGGAATGCTGGTGTTTACGAGCCCAGGGGATGAGTTTACTACCTCACACGCCGGCTATCTTCGTACCAGAAAGAAACCAAGCCAGCGTCCAAGCACAGACCTTCCCGGATCTGGTCATCTTGTAACACGGGCGAGGGGGCCTCAGGAGAAACACGCGCAGTGGAGGAGCTGGACACAGAAACCCAGGCGGAGGGCTGGGGTCTGGGCAGCCTGTCCGGACCTCCAGCCTGAGGCCCCCCTTGGAGCTGGGGCCCAGGGAGCTCGCGGTTAACCACGAAATACGCGTGCAGTTGCAGGCACGTAAGCAAAGCCCGTGCGGTCCCCTTGGGGAGGGGCTTTCCCCTCCTGCCCGAGTGGAGTCCCCACCTCCCGTGGCACCATCGCTGGGGGTTACACTTGCGCAGACCTCAGGACCCGATGCCCCCGTTTGTGTGTGGCAGAGCAGCCCTCACGCAGCCTTGGGGAGGATCCACCAAGGTCACCTGTGTCACGCCCTGGGATGACTGCCCCCCTGCCTCAAGGTGGGGAGGCGCGAGCTGGGGGTCTCTGGAGTCTGCCTGGGGGGCCTCTGCACCCCACTGGCCCCACTTGGCCCAGCCCCTCAGGGCGGGCGGCCCCCATGGGAGCGTAGGGTGGCCCTGCTGTCCTGCTGTCCACTCCACTCGCTGGAACCAGGCCCTGGCCTAGGGCTTCCCGTGAACAGGCAGGGCTCTGGCCCCCCAAACTGCACCCCATCCAGCTGCCCCAGGTACCTGTTCAGGTACCAGGACCTTTGCATTGACCCAGGCTGTGCCCAGGTTACCTTCTCTCGGGTTGTCACCAAAAGAGCCCTCAATTTAAAACTGTCCCAGGCCACCTGGGGAGCAAGGCTTGGGTCAGGACCCCGGGTCAGGCAGGGCCTGGGGCGTGGCAGGGCAGGGGTGTGGCGGGGACCCTGTTCAGTAGGGCAAGGGGCTGGCGCAGCAACGACACCAGAGCGCCTGGACCCGCAGTCCCGGGCGGTGTCCCAAAGGCCCCAACAAGAGCCTGTGCCGTGCAGTCAGAGAACCGGTCCCAGGAGGTGGAGAGCAGCTGCCCAGCGCCCTGTGTACCCCTGGTGCCCACCGTGGAGGTGCACGCCGGCCTGAGACACCTCCCCCTCCTCCTGGCGCCTGACGCCTGCCCTGGCACCTGCTGCCGTTTTCCCAGCGCACCTAGGCCACACTCACCTGTGGTCGCAGGAGGGCTACCTGGGGCCGGGGAGAGGGAGGCCAGGACATTCGATGCTCCGGATCCTCCTGCTTTAGCCCCCAGGGAGACAGCCTGGATTTCAGAGTGAGGCCTTGACTCGGCAGGGAGGCTCTGTCCTGCCCCAGGGCCCGGTCCTGTGAAGCAGTCGGCTCTTCAGTGAGAGTAGAGCGTAAATGTCTTACAACAACGCCTTTCTCGCCACCCAACATCCGCCCCTCCCGCGGAGCGTCCCTGAGTGAGGGGCAGGCGGGCACACCCTTGAAACATAATTTGAAAACACAAAATACAATGTGAGGCTGATTTCTTAGCGTGTCGAGTGGAGAGAGGTCAAAACAAAACAAAACCCCAAGCAAAATGGATTTCACAACTGGAGGAAGAGAGAGGTTTGTAGGTGCCCGGCGAGGAGCTAATTAGAGACTTCGACTGGAGTTTTGCAAATGAATTATTTACAGTTCTCCAGAGGGAGATGATTATAATAAGCTTTACAATGCCAAAATTAAGCTTATTATGCTCTTTTCTCTGCCCCAGAAGTCCTCTGAGGTCTGTCATCAAGCAAGATGCACAAAGGGGCCAGACGAGCCCGTCCCCGGCAGCCCAGCCGGCCGGCCACGCGCGGCGTTTGAAAGGGAAAGCGTTTGCCATCCTCTGCGTCTTTCCTTCCTTTGTTTCTCTCAAGGTTGAAGGATGCGCTGCTCACTAGGCCAGGGCTTAAAACACTGTAGAGGCTCAAAGAAGAAGTAAGAAGGTCTGCTATTGCTGGGAGACCCTGAACTGCTGAACTTAAGATCCATAAACACAGTAAGGGGAGGGGAATGGCCGTTATGAAAACACAACCAAACACAGCAGGATTCGCCGCCTCCTTGGCTCAGCAGCATCGGATTGGAAGCTGAGGGTGGGTCCTTGGAGGAGGAGCTAAGCTGGCGAGTGGCGGGGCTGGAAGTGGCCGGCAGATCCTGGCCCCGACAGGTGCCTTCCGCAGGGGTGTGGGGCCCACTCGGCTGCCCCAGCAGGAGGACGTCTGCCCTCCCGGCAGCAGCAATGAAGCCTCTCACCCTGCACACTCCGGGCCTCCGAGGCTCTCACAAACTGTCTGCTCGACACGGGCCAGGCCTCCCCCGGCCCCCCAGCCCTTGCTGGCCTCAGGTGCCCCAGAGTGCAGCTGCCACAGGGGCTGAGTCTTGTACCCAAGACCCCAACTCCATACCATACCTATAGTGTTCACATTCAGAACCTGGGAATGTGGCCTTATTTGGAAAAAGGGCCCTCTGAGATGTGATTAGGTTAAGGATCTCCAGAGAACATCCTGGGTTATTTGGGAGGACCACCCACTTTCAGACGTCCTCATAAAAGAAGAGGAGAAGACACAGGGAGAAGAAAACGCCATCAAGGACAGAGGCAGAGGTCACGGCGACACTGCCACGGGCCAGGAGACACCTGGGACTGCCGGCAGCTGGAAGAGACCAGGCCTGCGCTGGAACCCGCAGGACGCGCAGCCCGGCCTCCAGAACTCCAGATGAAAAATAAAGCTTTTGCTGTTTTAAGCCAGATAGGTTGTAGAGCTTGGTTGTGGAGGCCCCAGGACACTGAGACAGCACCCATCAGTCCTCCCACTGGTCCCTCCTCTGCCTGTAGCTGCTGCTGCCCTCCCTGGGGAGTGAGACAGGCCAGTGTAGACGGCTCAGTCTCGGACCAGGTCGTGCAGACAGCTTTGGGCGACCGAGGGAGAGGAAGCAGCGAAGACACGGCTGCGAGGGCCCTGGAAGTCAGCGGCTCCCCTGGTGTGCGTCCCCCTCTCTTGTCCTCCTTCCCTCTGGGCCAGCACCGCCCGGCCAACTCCCCTCCAAGGCCCCCGTCATCACCCTCCACCGGCCTCACCCCCTACCCGGGGCTTCCTCAACTCCACTCGTCCCGGATGGGACCCGAACCGTTTCTCTCTCCCCTTCCCCACTTGCACCTTCCTGCTGAGCAAGGGTGTGGGCACAGTGACTTCTGGGAGCCGGTTTCTCTGTCTGCCACCACCCCTCCTCTCTCCCTGGATCTCCCCTCCCGACCCCTCATCCTCGCGACTCTGCCCTGCTCTTCCTCCAGGGCAGCCGGCTCCTCGTTCCTCCGCAGCGGTGTCTCGCAGGGAGCCGACTGCGCCTGCCATGGACACCGCTCCAGCTGCTGCTCCCCCTGCGGCAGCCGCGGAGGGAGACACCCCCACAGCACTTGGACAAAATCACGGCAGAGACAGCGTCCCCATGAACGGTGTTTATGGGATGGCCGTGTTATGTGATCAGGGATTGCTAGAAAACAGGAACGCACGTGAGTGAGGGTTTTCCATTTTCAGTGCCTGTTATTGTCGTCACAGTGTCGTTTGCACAAGGAACATGTAAGGTTTAGCCCATGTGCCTCTGGGTCTCCATTCTGTAGCAGATGGGCCTTGTTCTCTCACGTGTCCTACACTGAGCCCCTGGGCGGTGATGGCTGGTTCAGTTGGTTTTGGTTTTGGTTTTGACAAACCTCAGGCTTGTCAGAGGATAACCCAGAAAAGTGGCATTAATGCCCAAAACCATAACGGCAGGAAGTGTGGATTCCGCAGCTACAGCTGGTCCTGCATGTGCAGGGAACCCGAGTGGGGACGCCAGTTCCTCTGGAACCCTCTGCTGTGGAGACATGCTCTGGGCAGCTAGAACTTTCAGCATCAAACCTCCGAAGCATTTGGTAAAAATCTTTCTTTAAAGACAGATTAGCCCTTCTCCAGTGTCTTGAGGGAACCACACTACACAGTACCCTTTTCTCCAAAGACTCAAGGTCATCGACAGGAACACGAGTCCTCTCGGGAGCTGAGACGGGCCACAGTGAGGACCCAGGGCTCTCCTGGGGGTGGGGAAAGGCCTGCAGGAGACGTCAGACTCCAGGCCTCCGACCGCAGCTGTGTAAATTCTCTTCTCTCTGAAGCCCAGTGTAGCCCAGCGATGGTTTGTTGAAGCCGGGTGATAGATGCATGGAGATTTATGGTATTCTTTGCTTTTATGTGAGCTTAGCAATTTCCACAATAAAATTTTAAATTGTTTTTCCCATTTTATATAGGTTTTCCTGTCTTCTAAGAAAAACCTTGGTGTCATGCTGGACAGATGCCGCTTACTACTGTCCTCACCTCCTAACCTGCTGCGTGGCATCAGCTAGAGCCAGCAATCTGGAAATCGTGTTAGCATTTCGCGTAAGGCACGAGGCCCCGGGCTCTGCCTGCAGGAGGGATGGGGCCCTCGTTACTGCAGAGACTTGGTGATATCTGCTCCCAGGGCCTGTCTTGGTTCGTGGGGGATTCCAGCTGGGTGAGGTGTCCTTAAATTCCCTTCTTCACCCCGGGAGGGCGGGGTGGGAAGGAGGTAATGAAGTCAGCAGGGATCTAAATGTCCCAGAAAAAAATGCTTATGGCTTCCTTTATAACTGTGGGTGGAGTAAGGCTTTTTAGCTGTAACCGAAATCCAGATGCAATTAAAGAAAAGAAAAATTGCAAAGATAAGTGGCAATTGAAAGGAGTGTGTTTGCAAAATCTAGCACGGAGAGCAGACTAACAACATCCCTGATCCACAAAGAACTCTTAACTATCCCGAGGGGAAGGAAAGAGGCGCACATCTGGTGGGAAATGCCTAAAGGGCTGAACAGGTCGTTCAAAATGAGATAAATGGCCCCAAATCATATGGAAAGACGTTCCTTTCCCTCACAATGAAACAGTCATTAAAGGAAGACTAGTTACCATTTCTCATCCATTGGATCGGCAACAAAGAAAACAGAGTCAAAGCTTGGTAACCCGTACCGTCGGTGGGGCTGTGGGAAAGTGCGCTCACACATCACTGGTGGGAACGCAGAATGCCGCATCCTTCTACGGGAGAATGTGGCCGTATCTCACAATACCTGTAGCCATTTGCCCTCTGACCCCGCAATCCCTCTTCCCAGAATTTACCCCAAAGACAGACCCCACTACACAAAAATACCTTTCTACAAAGTTATCCAATATAGTAGGAATTTTTTTTTGTAACTACAAAATATTGAAAACAACCTAAATGCCCCCCCGCGGGGCTTGTGTTGAATTCACGGTGCTGCGTCTACAAAGCGGAGGAAGATGGCTGTCGACTCATGCGCGGTGTCAAGGTACGTTGTTAAGTGATAGAAGCAAAGTGCAAAGAAGTTTATATATGACAACTTTTGTGTGAGAAAGGGAGGGAAGTAAGAAAACGTACATATACTTATTTTTGCAAAAAGAAACCAAGATAAGCCAGAAACTAATGAAACCAGCTTCCTGCCCGAGGGTAGGAGTGGTGCAGCGAGCGGGAGAGATTGATACTTCTCGGCATACCATGTCCCCTCTGCATAGTTTTTGGCTTTTGGAACCAAGTTAATGTTTCATATATTCAAAAAATTAAATCAACCAAGAAGGAAGGGAAAAACCTAAAACTGTATACAGAGAAACAAACACACCCAGCTGTAGATCAAATGGCTGACATAACTGTGGCAGACTGTTTTTGAAAGACAGCTGTGACCACATCCCTCATCCCACTAATTCTTGTGCAACGTGACCTTGATCTACCCCTAGCAAGAGGCAGAATCTATTTCTCCGTTCCCTCAAACTGGGGGAGTCCCCGTGCCTGCTCGGAGGAGTGGAATGTGCCGGGCCTGCTCCGGGAACAGCCTGCCCCGGCCCGGCAGCCTCCACTCTCTCTCACGGCCCTCAGGTCCCTCTGGGGAGGGGCGCTGAGGCCCCAGACGTGTGACGAGGCCGTCTTGTCCGTCCACCCAGGCTGAGTCTTTGCATGACTTCACGCTGACTGTCTCCACGTGAGACGCCCCAGCGAGAACCACCCAGCTGAACACAGTCAACCTGCAGAGCTGTGAGGGATAATTGAATGCTTTTAAGCCTCCAAGCATGGGGTGGTATGTTCGTTACGCAGCAACAGGTCTCCAGAACAGTAACCACATAGAAGGAAAAAACATATTCAAGTAACGTTTGAGGATAACCTCAATCTAAAGAGAAGATTGTTTTGCTGGGTATAAATCTTGAACTTCACTCAGCATAGTTTTGTTGAAACTATTTTGTGTGTGTTCTATGATTGTGTAAATGAGTAATTATAGAGCTGTTGTAGGAAAAGGAGAAACACGTGGCATAGTGGAAGGCAAGGAGGAACTTTGTGGTGTGGGGCTAACTCGAGAAGAGTCAGGAGGAGCTCGTGGCTAGAAAAGGTGTGTGTGCTTCTGTATCTGTGCGGGTGTCCTGGCTCCGTCCACTGCAAGGGCCCGGACACCAGCACCGTCAACAGTGAGCACACTCGTGGTCAGTCTTGGTCCCTAGATACCATTCTTCCCTGGGGGAAACCAGAGTTCTTCAGAGAAACCGCTGATGCCAGGCCTGAAGCAAGTGAGAGGAGCTGGAATGTCTTGTTCTGCCACAAAGTAAAAAGTGCTCAAAATACGAGCAAATGAAAAGGAAGAGCTCCCACCGGTCAGGCCCAAGGCAGTTTGAGCATCTCGTGAATATGAGAACAATAGACTCTAATGCACTAAATGTCTCTAAAAGAGTGAGATCAGGTGTCCATATTCGTTTTAGAAAGAAAACAAAGAAGAGAAGGGAAATTTCTTCTTTACAGTAGAATATCAACTAATAAATGTGGAAGGAATGATAAGAGTTAGAAAGTCATAATTTTGCAACCAATACAGTAATGAATGATTCATGCAAGAATCATTAACGGATGCTAAAACCAATGAGTCAAAGTATGTTAGGAAACAGTTTGTTTCCATAGTTTCAAAGTGTCCCTCGCAGCTGATTTATTAACTACAAGGGGGAAAGGGTATTTTTACAGCGGGGGAATCTGATGACACCCCCTCACCCAAGTGACCAGAGTAACATCTCCAACCACAGGACAGAGTGACTTCGGGTGCCTCCCGATACGATGCTTGGAGAGGACACATCGGCAGTGGCGTCGTATCCTTACCAAAGATGCCAACATAAATTTACTTACAAAGAAACCATCAGGCAGACCCAAACTGGAGGACCTTGTACCAAACAATGGGGCCGTACTCTTCAAAATGTCAGTGTCACGAAAGACAAAAGACACACCATGTCCACAGCAGCACTATTCCCAACAGCCAGCAGGTGGAGGCAGCACACGTGTCCACCAGCAGACGGCGGATAAACAATGGTGCACACAGGGGAATGTCGCGGCCGTGCAAAGGAAGGAAACCTGGACACGGGCCACAGCACGGATGAACCTCGAGGACATCACGCTAGCGACAGAAGCCAGTCCCGGAAGGACAAATGTGGTACAATTCCACTTTAAGGAGGTGCCTAGACCAGTCAAAGTCTTGGAGAACAGACAGCAGGATGGCGGTTACCAGGTAGGTGGGGATGGGGAGTTATAGTTTACTGGGGACAAATGAAAAAGCTCCGAGGATGGATGGCGGTGACGGTCGCGCAGCAAAGTGAACACACGTAACGAGCACTACCGGACTGTGCACGGTTAAGACGGCAAATGCCGTGTATATTTTACCACGATTAAATTTTTTTAAAAAGACAAAAGGAAGCCTAAAGAATACTAAAAGGACATGACAAACAAAAGCATTGTGCCATCTTAGATGGGGACAAAATGAAAAGATGTTGCTGAGGACATTATTAGGGCCATCGGCAAGACTGGTCATGGACTGACTTTAGATGATAGTCTTGTCTCCATGTTAAATTTCTTCAATTTGACAACTTTATTGTGCCATGCTAGAGAATCTCCTTATTTTTAGGAGACATGCACTGAAATATTCAGAGCTAAAAGGTTGAGATGTCTGCAACTTACTTTCAAACATTGCGGCAGATAAGGACGATTGTGTATGCACATGTGTGTGCACGCGTGTGCGTGTAAATACCCTCACAGAGAGTGATGTGGCAGAAACAATAACTGGGGAAGCTGGGTGAAAATACACGTTTGCTTGCTGTCTTGTTCTAGAAAATTTTCTACAGATTTGGAATTTTTCAAAATAAAAAACATAAGTGAAAAACAAATCGAAAAGAAAGAGAGGAGGGAGGTTGGGAAGAGACCGGCACACCCGTGGGAGCCCCTCCTCTGCGCAGTACTGGGCGGGTCCATCCTAGCTCTGCCCCGGCTGGGAGCCTTGTCATGGGGCACTGGCCCCTACGTCCTCCGGGTCTTGCCAGCTCTCTGCAGCCACCAGAGGCAGCCGCTAAGTGCGCATTTGAATCTCAGCTCCTGCCGTCCGCTGAGTGCCTGGCATGTCCATCTGGGGCTTCACACTCAGTGACCCCTCACAGCCACCAGGGAGGAACGTGCCCACGGAGGCTGATTTTCGGGGGAGGAGTCTGCCCAAGGCGGAGCCGTCTAACCCAGTAGTGACGGAGCCAGCTCAGAGCCCGTCTCTGAAACGCAGGAAACCTGCTCCCTCCATCCCACCAGGCAAGGTAGAGCCAGAGGGGGCGTTGAGGGGAGAGGCCCCGGGGTACCCCGTCTCCCTGGGAGCCAGGCGGAGCTGGGGGCACCCTGGAGCAGAGCCAGGGCTGCGTGACGAGGGACGTCGGGCAGCTCCCTCCTGCCAGGCTCTGGCCCAGTGCCAGCCCCTCCAAAGGTGCCAGCCTGTGAGTTCCGCTGAGGGCACCTGTGGGGGCTGCTCTGACACCTGCCCTTCCCTGCACCCCGCGAGTCTGTTTTCCAAAACCGCCACACCTCTGGGAAAGCTGTCACCTGCTCTGAGCCAGCCTGTCCCCAGCTCCGCTGCCTCGAGCCCCTCCGCCCTCGGCCCCTCCACCACCTGGGGAGGGCTCGCCCTGGCGAGGTGGCCCCATCTAACAAGCTGCGTGGCCAGGTCTGTCACTTGCCCTGGGCACTCCGCTTCAGCTTGTTTTCATGAATGGTTCGGCGAGAGCTTGTTCTGGGGCACTAGGCTGAATTCCTTGAAAAAGAGGAAAAGGGGGAAATGTAATCGAAAAATGTAACATGACAACGCGCTGGCCTTCAGCTCTTTGTCGGCCACCTTGCAAAACTGCGCCAGCCTCCTGGCAGGCGGAGTGGGCCGGGGGGTGTGTGGCTCGACCACGTTTCTCAGTAAAGTGCTCTGAGCTCACACAGGATCACCGGGGCCTGCTCTCCAAAACCAGCTGTTGTGGCCGACCGTGTGCCACAGAGATTTCGTAACATTCTTACTGCTCTGGAAGGGCCTGCTGACCTTCCTAGGACCTAAAATTCACACTCAGAAAGCTCAAAAGCTCTTTAAAATCTTACCTTTCTCCTCCATCCCGGAAACCTTGGTCTGTCTCTCTGCCAAGGACCGGGAGTTACATGAGGAACACAACGGGGGAGCCGCCTTCCCAGAGAGCCGCGTGGGCCGGCGTGGCCTTGGTGGCCGTCCCTCTCGGGAGAAAGAGCAGCGGGAAAGCACTTGCCCTGACCATGCCCAGGGCCCTCCGTGCTCTCCAGGAACACGGAAAAGATGAGAACTTTCGATCCCACCCCAGACCCAAAACTGCGGCTCTTGGCTCCAGAACGACAAAGTGACAGGAAGTCATCGAGGGCCAGAGATGTAGGACAATGACAACGGATTCAAAAGGCCAAGGGGACCCCTTAGGAGAGTCCACAGCACCGGCAGAATGGCGTGTGCCCGTGTCCCCGAGACAGGACGGCAAGGGCACAGGAGGGGTGCCTGGAGCCTTCACGCCAAAGACTCAAAGGCTTTTGCAGACCTCGAGTCGTTAAGTGGCAGCACCTCCCACGAAGGCCACCCTGGGAAGAAGGGCGGGTGGGGGAAGGTTACGGGGAGATGACACGAGCCAGGCTCCTGGCGGTGCAGGGGCCCAGCCGGTGCCTGAGTGGCCGACTTGGTTAATTTCGCCAGGACTGGACTCGGCTACCGGGAGGCCAAAGCAGACCCAGCATCGGGAGATCCCCAACGTGTGTCCGCACGTTCCCCACCACAGGCGGCAAAACCCACCCAAAAAATCCCCTCCTGGGACCTGCCCATGCTTAGAAAACACCGGATTTACTTTTTTAAATAAATATTTCAAAATATTAGATGATTTAAATATTGACACCTTTTAAATGTGGTTACTGCTCACGTGTGGGGGAGAAGGCCCTGATCCGAGGGTGCAATCCCTTCCCGGGAAGGGCCTCAGGCGGGGGCGGAAGGCCCAAAGCAGAGAAACAAAGTCACCCTTTGACTCCACCCACAGGAGAGGCGACGATCAGTGCAAATCTCTGAAACCATCTCAGCTCCCAAGCAAACATCAGCTCCACGGCCCGTGTCCGCGCGAGGCGCGCATGTCTGTGAACGGGGGCAGATCTCATTCCACGAGGAAAATAAGGCTTGGGGAGTCGAAACCTTGTTCAAGGTCATGGGCTCGAAACTGGCCAAGCCAGGAATAAAAATCAAGTCCCCCCACGCCCAGCCCTGGGCTCTTTCTGCTGCAGTACTGGGGTTTCTAGAAACCTCAAGTGTCTGAAATATGGTTATGAAATGGGGAATACATTTTAGGGTCCCTCTGAGCAGCAGGAGCGGCACCCCCCCCCCAGGATCCTCGGAACAGGACGGTCCCAACGGCAAGTTCCTCACGTCTGTAATCTCGACGTGATGCTTCATGCAACCCC
>RJWJ010037614.1:0-15450 GCA_004363605.1 Indri indri
ATCCTTGCTCTAAAAATAAAAACCAAATTATAAAAGTAAGAGTAAACTGTTAGAAATCACAGTCCAGGACTTATAATGTCCCAGCCCTGCAAATAATAGTTATGCTTGCACTGCTTTAGTCAGATGTAGCTGTCCTCCCATGTTCACATTGTTTTGGGATTGGTGTCCTTTATTGCTAGGTTCTGAGAAGTCTACATGCTCTTTCAATCTAGAAAGAGCCAGGAAAGATTTGTTTTTCACAGAATGCAAATGATTTCTGCTTAATACACTTCATTTGATATGTTTTTTCTTCCCCAACATCATTTTCTTCTTCCTCATTATCATCATTTTAATAGTAATTTTTTTTAAAAAAATTAAAAATTGTTTAATCCTTATGATTTAGGGACTATATTATATTATTATATACTTAATATAATTAACACAATAATTTTGTAAGGAAAGTAATTATTAACTCCTCCTTTATAAAAAATGAAATCGAACT
The DNA here is from genome assembly GCA_004363605.1 of Indri indri. Taxonomy (NCBI): domain Eukaryota; kingdom Metazoa; phylum Chordata; class Mammalia; order Primates; family Indriidae; genus Indri; species Indri indri. Next base: position 482 of record RJWJ010037614.1, read on the forward strand.
GCATAAATGTTATGAGATTTTCCCAAGATCAGGTAGATATTAACAGCAGAGCAAAGACTAAAGTCCAGATCTTCTGATTCCAAATCTGACACGGTTTTCTCACCATGCCACAATATCTTTCTTCCAATTCTTCTCTTAATTAGGGGTCGAATTATTTTTTCTCAACTACCTTGCCTTCAAAGTTCATGTTTGATGTAACTTTAAAAAATTTTTTCAGAGGCTTTTAACAGTCCTGGAATCACAGAATGGTAGCCCTTCTATGAACATGTTAGGAGAATCCCTTTCTGAACAAGGCTCAGAATGTAAATGTTTGTCATCGACCCTTCTACTTTGATGACAGGTAAGCCCCTTAAAAGCCATTTCTAAGTCCATTTGTTTGTGAATCCAAAGCATTACTTTTAAGTCAATTAATGTATCCATATCTGTGTAAAGTTAGGTTTCTCCAGAGAACCTAACCGGGCACTGGTGACATGAGTTCAGAATTTCTTACTTTCTTGGCTCTCTTCTTATGCCTCTCATCACTCTTCCTGCTTTGTACTTTTTGGACATGATGGAGTCAATAATGTTAATAAACTAATTCAAAAAACACAAAATCTGGCCTGCAGATGTGCATGTGTTTCATCTGCACAGTGCTTTTATAAAATGTGAATTAGCTGCCAAATTAGAAAACCAAAGAGTGTTCACATAAAATTCAGAATTTTCACACCATCTTGAAAAATCAGAATATCTTGCAGCAGTGGGCCCCCAATTCCTCCTGAAGACAATGGTCTAGAGCTGAGATCTGGCTGTCCTCTTTTGATCAGCATGCATTCCATGGTCCACTGCAAGTTTTACTCCCTTTCGTCTTACGTGGGTCTCAGTTCATTCATTTACTTTACCTGTCTGAGTTTATGATTCTGGCTACAGACTAATGAACTTAAGACTAAAATGTCTGTGCACAATCATAGTGCCACCTGTTGATGAAGAGTATAAATGGTGGGCTTTTGCTTTGAAATGGAGCTTTGTTTATATGTAGGAATGGGCTTGTGAGTTGAAAGTTTGTAAATAGAGAAGCACCTATTTTTACGAAGTATGAATTTGTAGCAGTATCATTATTCCTCATGTATCCCACACTTATGCACCTGCAATGGACTATAATTCATCTCCTGACCTTGGCAGCTCTTTCAGGAGATTTGTGTATATGTGTATACGTATGTGTGTGTGTGTGCACATGCTGGGTGGAATGCAAGAAGTACAAAGAAGTTAGCAGCCTGCTTCCCCTGAAAACTCTCCTTGGAGAACCAGCATTGTAGGAATTTGTTCATCTGGATTTTTGGAAGAGGCCCCACCTTTTCTGAAGCACTGTTGAACATGACTTCTCATCACATAGCAGAAAGAACATGACCTTTGGAACCAGAAAACCTTGGGAACAGCCTTATTTTTACCATATACTATTTGATTTGAAGCAAGCTACCAAATTTCTGTGGTCTTTGGTTTTCTTGTCTAAGAATCAGGATAATAATAACTGTGCAATTTATCAAGGTAGTTCTGATATAATGTATGTCAGAGCCCCACATAGATCGCACTGTACTTAGTCATGGTATATTATTCTAGAAACAGAGATGGTGAAAGATGTAAGTTATGCCACACACCACTTTGATTCATCTAATGCTTCAGGCAGGGAGTTTGAAACACATTCTATTAACTCGAAAAATTTATTTTTTAAATTTAACAGAAGTCAATACATTTTAAAAATAGCTCTCTCACAGAGTTTTAATGCTAAAATGCAATTTGATCAAGTATGGTGAGATTATGTACACAGCTCTGTCATTGTAACATCTCTCAGCACCAGGCAGACCTTCCATGTGGAATATAACTGGTCTTCAAATTCAAGACATAGTAGCAGTAAAGCTTCACCATGTGCCTCTGCTCTTCTCTCACTATAGAGCCCTTCCTTGGAGCGCTCAGCCACACATCAGGCTTCAGTGTCACGTTCTTGCAGCTGATTCTTTTCATGATTTCTCCCAAGAGCTATGTACCTCATTGATTGTCTAAGAGATACTTTAATTTGGATTTCCCTTTATCATCCCACAATTCACAAATTCAAAACCCAACTCATTTTCTTTCCCAAATAGAGTATCTTCTAAAGTCTCCTCTTTATCTATGGCATCAATATTCACTCAATTCCGTATAACATAGGAATCAGTGATTCAGGGACCCAGGTATTCAGTGATTACCACGGGCACAGTGGCTAGGTTTGGAGTAACCCAGGACCCATTCTTCTCCTTTATTCCTCGCATCTAGTCTTGATAGATCTTTTTCAATATCATTTACATCTCTCCTTCCTTTTCTATTTCACTTATACCAAGTTAGTCTAAGGCCTCCTCGCTATCACTTGAATCATAATGGAACACCTTTAGTTTACCAGCCTTCTTATCCAGCCTGAGTGTCCTGAAACTTAGCTCTTTGTCAAAACCTTTCAGTGGATTCCCATGGCCTACTCCACTAAGTCTGAATGCTTCTGCCTGTCTTAAAGCTCTCCATAGTCCAACTTTACGTCTTCATTTTGTTGCATTCTCTACCAGTCAAACCCTTCACTCCTCCAGCCTGACCTTGGTATGCATGCCCACCATACTCTCTGCAATATTTTCCCTACGTGGACACTCTTCCTCTGTGTCCATTCAAGCCCAACAAGACCTCAGAGGTCTAGTTATCTGCCATTTTCTTTCTAAGGTTTGTCTGACTATTCCTTCCTAGACTTGTTTCCTCTCCCCGAACTTCTATAATAGTAGCAATTTATGCATGCAGTTATCACACCTGTTTGTCTATGCTTCTTGCTCACAATTATTCATGAGTTGTATTTATCTTCAACTAAACTGCAAACTCCTTAAGGAGAGATATTATGTTATACTGAGCCTCTGTCTCATCAAGTTCCCTGCATGTGGCAAATATTGATTGAAGGAAAAATGGAATGTCTTGTTGATTTATTAAAAAGTGAAGTGAATATTAGATTTATTACCTTTTCACAAGGTTTAATTTACTATATATATATATATATATCTCCTTCTTGGGCAGGTAACTTACATTCTTTAATAAGTTAAAGAGAAGAAATGCTGTAACCTACTTTTAAAGTAAAAATTGGGACTCAATATGATGAGTACAGAATGTACTTTAAAAGGCAAGGGGACAGGATATTTGAAATCAGGCCTATTCTAGAAAAATGTAAACTATTTGGAAAAAAATATCATTAGATCCCCTGCATTCATTGTATTTCTAATACTTAAATTCTGCTAGCCCCAAGAGAGGAGAACAGGATGATATTGGCTATAGAAGCTGACAATGGGATTGATGGCCCAAAGAAAGTGACAGGAACCTTCCGCCCACACAAGTACCATGTCATTTTTCCATGAACTGGGCCTGCAGTGATTAAGTATGTGTACTTGAGAATGCTTCCAAAGGTTTGAGCAATCCATCTGGCAAAGGCGTTTGACACTATGGGATTTGTTATTGTGGGGCTACGCCAGCACCAAGACTTATTTAATTGCCTTAGTCATCAGGCAGCAAGCAGTGCCACTAATCTTGGATCTTACTGAGTGGCGTCTGGCTTGTGTGCTTGAAAGACCAAACAAACAAAACCAAACAACCGCAAAATTCTCCCACATTTGAGTCTAAGGTCTGGAGGTTCTGACCCCATCTCCCAACCAGAGCTGCAGTAAAACTTTCAGGGTCAACCACATGCAAAAGATGCATAATTGAGGTCAAATGACAAGAGTTGAAGGCTCCCCAAAGGCTTGTCCACCCGGAACACAATTGCCTTGTCACAAAATTAGAGTATTTTCTGTCTGTTTGAGCAATGTCTCCAAGAAGCCCCAGTTTAAATACAATTATACTACCTGGACTAGTTCCCTATTAACCCCTTAGCTCTCTGCTCACATCCCTAAGAACTAGCTAGCTTCTTTGGGTTGGACACTGAGGGAATTGAAGTTGATTGTTTTGATGGGTTCAAAAATGCAAAGGCTATGACTATGGGACACTGGGAACAGTAGATTCAGAAAGATGTGTCATGAAAAACTAGCCGTCATAATGCGGGGAAGAGAAGATGGCAGAGGAGAACACTTCCTACTTCACGGTTTTGCCTAATCCGACCTGACATTCAAACCTTCATACATCAGAGATCATCAGACTAGAGCCCAGTGAGTACCCTGTCAAGCCCTTTAACGTAGCCAGTCAACACATTCGAAACTTTCTCAAAACTTCCTCTCAACTCTAAAATTTCAGCCAAGAAAAAAGAAGTTAAAAGGCAAGGCAGAGAAGATAAAAAACAGACATTCTGTTTCCAAAAAAAATCAACATCCTTCTTTCTTTTGAAAACCTCCCTTTCCGTAAAGTGTTTTCCTATTGTGGGAGATTTTGTCCTTCTGCCTTGATACCCCCTGTAGTCCTTTCTGCACTCTTTCCTGATATCTCTAGGATAAAATAATCCCAGGACACCAAACTTCCTGTTGCCTATCGCAGGAGAAGTAAAAAAGTATTTAGAAGTTACCGAGGACAGCCTGAGATGGAGACTGTTGTGGGTGGGCAGCCTCCCACAGGAGGGAGAACTGTCCAGAAGCAGCATGTGGGCTCTGGCGGGAAAGTACAAGGCAGGGGACAGGACACCTCATGAGGCCCAACAAGTGAAAGAAACACAGACTTCTAGAAACACAGACCTCTGATTTAGGAAGCACAGTTTCAACATCATTTGAGTATAATATTTTGGTTTACTCTAATGGGCACACAGTTGTTAGTTAAAATATCAGATATTGTAAAGTTAATTATGACATAAAATAAACACCACCACCCTCACACCCCTTTTAAACTGCTGCTTTTCTACCTTACAAGAAAATTGACTTTTCTATTTTATTGACTCTGATAGGAAAAGTATCACTGAATACAAATACGGATATAATTCACATGCCTATGAATTTGCTTAAAAGTGGAAATCAAGGCAAACTTCATTTATTAGCAAAATAAACTGAGGAATTATTTCTTCACCAGAATAAACTTCTGGATGCCCAGATTACATTAACAGGGAAGGAGAAGGAGGAGAAGAAGACTTTTTTCTAGCTTGTCTCTTCTAGAGCATTCTCTGGCCTCGGTGATGCACTGATCTTTCACATCCAGTCCAGGCTGGACCACCTTAGCCCCTTCTGCCAAGCCCGGGAGACAGCAGATCGATTGCAGCTGGTACACAATGCAGTCACTGGCTCATCTGGCCAGAGCTTATGAAAAACCTCAGTCTGGATCTCCAAGATTTTGTCCTCAGAATGATCCCACAGAGCGGCCACTCTGACAATACCAAAAGGTCTTGAGAAGGACAGCGTTTGTGACACTATAGAATCATATAAGTGCTTCCTTTGCAACTCATCCTCCGCCTTGGCAGGCACAGAGCCTCAAGTTCAGTTCAGGACTTGCAACAACCAAGAGACAAAGTAGATTTGGCTCCATTGACCTGGAGTGGATTCCTGGCCGAAAACCCAGGGCACTGACTTGAGTGGTCAGGTTTCCAAAACACAAAAGGAAACAGCAAGGGGAAAGGAGAAAGAGAATGGTGTGTGTGTGTGTGTGTGTGTGTGTGTGTGTGTGTGCGCGCGCGCGCGCGTATGCACGTGTGCATGAGCGTGTAGTCTCAGAGGTGCGTGTGGGTGGGGAAGGAGAGTGAAACACAGCAGGCTGGAAACTGTGCCTAACCCCCCACATTGAATCCCCCCATCCCCTGTGCCAGATGTTTCTTGTTTGCCTCTCCAGGGTCGCTCTCCTCCCCTCCCTCATGTGACCGTGCCCTGGGACGCTGACCTCTGTGAATCAGCAAGGAGTTTCCGTGGGCTCACTGGACACCCTGGAAGCTGGAAGAGAGTGAAGTTGCAGTTGGCAGGGGTCGCCTGTGTCCTTCTGTGAAAGCCACAGCTTGTATCAGGGCGCTTCTCCACGCAACTATGTCTGGGTTCTGGTAACTCCATTCCCATTTTGTCCTTCGGACCCAGGGGTGGTGACGATGGTCAGGGATCCTTGCTGTTGCCAGGCTGAGGATCCTGCACCACTCTTTGCTGGTTCCCCCAGATCCTGCCCACATCTCTCTAATGAAGTCCTTTATTAAACACTCCCCAAATCAAATTGTTTGAGTGTGCCATTGGTTTCCCATCCAGACTTGGACAGATATATTCCATGAATACAGTTTTTTCAAAGGGGGTGATGGAGATTGAACTCGGGAAAGGCAGGTTAAAATCATAGTAACATTGGTCCCAGTTCTAGGACTGTGGATGGCACTGGAACAGGCTCACCCTTCATCTCTACATGGGAACAAATGGAAAAAAGCAGTGACCTGGGAGTCAGAAGACTTAGGATCTAGTCTGGGATTTACCCCACACTAGCTCCATGGCCGTGGTCAATTAATTGAACTTTCACAGGACTCAGTTTTCTCATTTATATAATGGAAATGATCTGCTCAACATACTTCCCAGCACTGTTAGGAGATTCAAGGATCGTAATGCTTTGAAAAAGACTGCTCCATACTTACCTACTATAAAAATCCAGCATGTTTTTCCAGGCCTGGCAGTAATATCAGCTTCTTTGACGATTTCCCCAAGTTTCCCAGAAAGAATTATTTCTCCTTCCTCTGTTTTCTCAAAATTTGAACTACTTTGCACAGAGACTTATATCAGCCAACAGAGCTTAGAAGCAGGAAATTAGTGGAAACCTGGGACTGAGAGTGGACGTTTTGGAGAGCATGAAACTCTGCCTAGGGAGCTGAGGAAGCAGCCCGTAGAGAGACGGGAATGGAGGAGGCACACAGGGAGAAGTCTACATGAGAGATGCGTCGCCACTGGAGAATGGAACTTCTATTCTGGGGAGCTTTGCAGATGCAGCGAAGAAGGGTTTTATTTTGCTACCAATGTCAGATTCTGTGGCACTTCTCAGAGTCCTTCTAAATCTCCTCTATAGTTGAGCTAGCTTCAGTGGGTTTCCATTTCTTGGCAATCCAGGGAGCTCTGATTAGAGATGCTCTTAGTGACCTTTCTGGGTCCTGGCAGGGTTGCTGAGACAGAGAGCGAGTGAAGTAGCCAGATTTATGCCAGCTCAGCTACTGGGGGTCTGCTTGGCCACTTGCCGCTTGTCAGATATGGTTTAGGGCTTGACATATTTTTTGTGTTCATGGACTTTCATCTTGCTCACGAGGTTTCCACAGCTTGCGATGAATCGTCTTTCTTTCGTGTCTGCTGGGCAGATGTCCTCCTCCTCTGCCATCACGTTGTCACAGTCATTTTGTTGTTGGCCACTTTATTCCCATGTCATTGTTCCTTTTCTCCATAGGTTCTTGCATGCCATACAACTTCTGATACCTTGTAAGTTTCCCAGGAACAAAACAGAATAAGAAGAATAAATAAAAATGAAACCTTTAAGCAAGAATTAATGCAGGCCAGCCCTAAGCTTGGGGGACCTCCAGTCTCAATCTTGCCTGCCAGGTCTAAGTTAGGGCCTGTCCTTGCTGGGGGCTCTTGGTTGACAGTGTTTCCAATGGCCACTCCCTTATTGACTTGCCTCTGGGGTTTGATGAAGGGGAACCTTAAACCAGGTCCCAGGGCAGTTGAAGAACCACCTTAATTCCTCCAATGCTTAGAACCACCCAGCTCTTTCTCAGTTCTTAGGATGGGAAAGTTTCCAGGGACAGTTCTAGCACCTGGAGATATTCAGCACACAACCCTAAATTTCCTCTCAGCTTTCCGTAGCAGTGCTTTGAGAAGTATTGGAGCAGAGAGGGGAAAGCAAGAACCTACAAGAGGAAGAGGAGAAAATGGGGCTTAGAAGCAGATGTGCTACATTATTGTTGTGAAAATTTACTTTTTAGAAACCGTCTGGTTTATAAAGCAGTTTCCAAGGGGGAAAAAAAAATCACATCTCTGAATTTCAGTTTAAGTGTTTGCATTCTGCTTTTAGGAACTTTGTGCTAATGGATTTCATTAAATAACTATCCATAATAATAGATTCATTTCATATTTGATTAATTATTAAGGAAATAAGTAATATCCAGTTATAGAGTCCACTAATAGCCTTTATAAATATTGCAACTGCAAACTTTCTGGGAGATGTGGTCTTTTTAAATTTTTCTTTCTTTCTTTCTTTTTCTTTATAATGACTTTCACAATAAGAATGATAGTACAGGAGAAACATTGACAGTATGACCAATAACTTGGCTTAACTTCCAAGGATCATAACTGATCATCAGAGGTTATGCAATGGCACTTGAGAGGGGGAAAAACCGAAGTCGGAAATCTAAATTCTTCAGCCAGATGTTCCGTGTGCTCCCACCAGACCCCTCTCACCACCGCGCTCCCCTGTCTGGGATCAGGATTCATTGCAGGCAGCTGTGCTGTCCTTCAGCACATGAGCAAGCAACTGTTCTTTGACCCTCAGAGTGATGCATATCACCTCCAGTTACAAAGGGGTTTGCTCCTTGCTATAAAGTGAGAATTCAAACCTTGAAGTTTATTAAAAACTTTATTGCAAAAACAGTAAGTGATAAAATACAGTGCAATGTCAGGGTTAAAAAAAAAGAATATAGGCATCTTAAAAAAGAGGTAATGATAAACACATTTAACCTGTCGGTCCCTATTGAGCTGTAAATCAAGTCCTGAAATCTCAGAGCCCAGGGATAACCGTGGGAGCTCCAGCAAGGATGCCTGGAATCACATTCTGGCTACATCACAAATTAAGCATTGACTTACGGCGATTATTTAGTGTCTCTAAGCCTGTTCCCTTATCTGCCCAAAATAAAAAAAGGAATAGAAAGGAGAGTGACAGTATCATTTTGGGGGTTATTATGGAAATCAAAATAGATATTTTGTAAAAATAAAATGCTTTCTGCAAAAAGTGGCACACAGGAAGCCAATGGTTTTCTGGTAGACATACTGCTGCACATATGGCCATATATTCCAGTTCATGCGAACCACCCTCAGCTTCCTAAATTATGAAATCCAAATAACGCGATGTCCTACTTATGCGAACAGCTCATCTCCTCTCTGTCCTGAAGACCACCTTACAGCAACCAAATCACAATCTGCCCTGGGGCTGGGCCAGTGGCCTGAGAAGGGGACGACTTGATCGAACCACTGGGGGTGAGACAAGTTTTGTGCTTCTTGTTGCCAGTTTCTCTCTGCCTTTGCCACGCTATAGTTCACTGCATTCCATCCAGGCTTATCTCCTTTATTTTTCTCTGTCTTCCCCCTTTCTATCTAATCTATTTATTACCCTCCAATTTCCTAATCATGGCTTGTAAGCATAAGAATAGTACTAAGGATGGTCGTTTTAGAGAAAAACTGGGTATTTCAGAAAAAAACACACTGCCATCATTTTATAAATTCTTTGAAAGGGCCAAGCTAAACCCTCTGGATTATTGCAAAAGTCTCCATCTCTCTTTTTCCCCCTATCCCCAAGGTCTCTCTTTTTTCTTAATTAGTAACATTTTTTTCTTCATACATCAATATGCAAGATAAAATAAAACACTTAAAACCTAATTCCTTAAAAAAACTATTGGGTTTATTCTCTGTTTCATCTATTTATTCTGCAGCTTTCATCATCTGACTCAATAAAAACATTGTGAGAACTAACGGACCAGGGGGATGTCAATGTGTCCTGCAGTCATTGAGCTAAGCCACCTTGAGGAACTCACAGTCTTGTTGGAAAGACAGATGCTGACAATTCAGAATGACAAGCTTTTTAGTAGAAGTCGGTGCTGGAAACTAGCGAAGGGCTAGTGGATACCAGGTGCAGTGGTTATTAAAAAAGAGAAGTATTTTCAAAGTCTCCTTTGAGATAGTTTTATGGATTAGAAACCATATGTGAAATGTGAGTTGGATTAGAGAAATGTTAGATAGTTTTGCAGCTGACTCGCTAACTAGACCCAAAGGATATTAATGAATAGTAAGGTTAACCTGAATAGATTTCTAGCGGTGGGCCACAGGGCTCTGCAGCCTTGTCTTACTTAGCTTTTGTATTAATGGTTTAAATAAAGCCACGGAAGGCATACTCATAAATGTATGCAGAAGATATGCACCTGCCAGAAACAACTCATTCAAAAGATGTTGGAATCAGGATTTAAAGCAATCTCAGTATGTTGAGACATTGCATCAGAATAAGTCAGATCCAACTTAAAGGGAGGAAGTCTTCATTTATGATTGCACCCTTGTGTCCTTCCAGTGACTATTATTATTTGGGCCAGGTATGTGAATTTCTTTTCCAGCAACCAAGGGATCCCACACTAAGACTACTGATAACATTAACTTCTCAGGGGGCCTAATCACAGGGGAAGTGTGAAGCTACCAGGGAGAAATGAGGAGAGCCTATTGGGACTCTCGGCCCTGGTCTGCTCTCTCACAACACAGGCAAGCTAGGTGTGCTAACTAATTTCAAGTTGAAAGTGATGTAAATAAAACTCAAAAACAGAAAAGAACATGCATTGGTTACCATACTCACAAATTCCGGAGCTAAACCTACTGCTGGCATAGCTGGAGCTAAGTGCTCAGTGCAGGCAGGAATCTGCCTCCCTCAATCTCTTGACCTTTCTCTCCTGTGTATTTCATTCTTAGACAGGTTCTCACCACGTTACAGTGAACATAACCCTCACCTATGACTTCCATTCTACTACCTTAGCAGAGTGAGAACCCCATCAGAATGAAAACCTCTTTCCCACTGGTCCCAGCGGAGTCCTAGGGTGGGTTTGCATTGCCCTGGCTCAGGGTACATCCCTGAACCAATCAGGGTGGGGTGGCCATATGTAGGTCACGTGCCCACTCCTGGTTTGGAGGGCATGGTGGCAGCAGATAAGATTATTTCTATCTAAGCCACATGAGACAGGTTCCTACATGAAAGAGGAATCTTATGAATAAAAGCAGAGAGAAATGGATACTAGACAGGAGAGTACAACAGATGTCCACCTGGAGGTAATATTTCCATTGTACTACGCATGTTAATAATGGAGAAGACCGGATGGAAAATATTTAGAAGAGCTGGAGGTAAGAAAATGAAGGGGGAAGGTACAAGAGCTTCTTTAAAACTTGTGAAGAGTAAAGAATTTTTGTGGAAAAGAGAGCACCAACTTGGTTTCTTATGTTCAGAGGACAGAAATGAGAGCATTGGGTAGAAGATTCTGGAATGCTGATTTTAGTTCAATATGTGAAAAAAACTTTATAATGACACAAGTTGTCCAACAATTGCCCCAGCACTGAACAAGCTCTCCACAAAGAGAGAAACTGGACAGGAACTCTTGCTGATGGAGAACCTCTCTGGGTGAGAAGCTGAATTAGATGACCTTGCCATATCTATTTTATCTTCAGGGTCCTCTCACGCATCGATCTTCAAGCGATATGGCAAACGTCCAATGCACCACATAGACAGCCTTGCTGGGGTCTGGCTACTGCAAACTACCAAGGCCCAAGGAAATTGGAGCCCTGTGACTGAGTTGCTTATGGGTTTCTATGCACATGGGTGTGTGCCGGCGTTGGTGTAAATGTAATCTTTATGCAAGCACTTCTTGTTGCTGGAAGGCCCAGGTGGGGAGTTCTTTGTGTATTTCTTGACTTCAGTTAAAGCATGTCTCAGAAATATACCCTATGACCTAAGAAGTCTCAGAAATATACCCTATGACCTGACTGGAGGTTTCTATTTACAAACATTCTGGTCACATTATGACTGAAGGAAGTTGGTTAAGAGGAAGAAAGATCAAGTTTATGTTCTGCTAAGAGCAGATCTGGTGAGCTTGGAAAATTCCACGATGAATGTTTCTCTAACTCACTTTATAGTCTCTGAAGGATGGTAATGATGATGATGATAATGACTGTAACTTCAAATTATTGAGTATTCACTCCTATTAATAGCTAACATTTATTGCTATCACTAAAAATTGCTGATAGCAAGTACCAGAATCAATTCTAACTATTTTATCGGTATTATCTCATTTAAAACTCATAAGCTCCTTATGAAGCAGGTACTATAATTGCTGTCATATTACAGATGAGCAGATGGAGGCACAGAGTTTAATAACTTGCCCAAGGGCATATAGTTGTAAGTAGCAATACTGGGATGTGCCAAGAATGTTTTCATATGTGTTATCTTCTTTAAATTATACAACAACCCTATGAAGAAAGTATAAATAGTTCCATTTTATAAATGATGAAAATGTATATACTTGTCCAAGGTCACATCACCCAGCTAGCAAGTAGCAAATCAGAAATTGAGTCAGTCTGCCTCTAAAACTTGTGTTTTACTGCCTCCCGTGCCCCCAAATTTACAACATACAATGCACCCCTCTCTGGAGTGTTCCTGGCCTTGGTGTGAACTACTCTTTTCTTTGGGGTGGGTTCTCCCACACTGGCCCCTGCTGGTCTGGAGCACAGGGGGTGGCATAAAGTGCCCACTGAGCGTGGTGACATTACCCTGGAGAATGTAAACAACATGTGAACACCTGAGTTCTGCAGATAATTCTGATTCTGTAGGTTGGGGAGGAGTCCAGAAATCTGCATTTTATACAACACTCCTGGGTTCCAGAGAGTGGCAAGAAAATCCTCTGAGTTTCTTGCCTGTTCTGTCTCCAGGCTGAAGTTCCTTGGGGGATACACAGTTCTGTGACTCTTGGACTCTGGGTTTTCAGGGCCTCTCGTGAGAGTGGAGTTTCTTCACTTTTCTGATGCCAGGGAGCACTACAAGGAGTCAAGGGTCACTACCCAGGGGACAGGTCCCATTTTCCTGGAGCATAGGAGTATGTAGCAATTCATAAGGATTTGGAGAGAGAAACGAAAGGCCAGCAACCATGACTTATCTTGGTAGAATGTCTTATGCCTTATGGCAAACCTCTTGCATTGTTAATCTTCTTCAGAAGAAAATGAAGCATCTGGCTACTCAGGGGCCTCTAAATCTTTATAATTAATCTTTCAGTGGCTCCGAGGTGCTGAGCCATGTTATGTAGACCCAGAATTCAAGAAACAAAATAACCTCCATAAATTGTCCTGAATGATGTATATGACATCAGAAGAAAGGTACATACAGGATCTCTACTAAAAAACGTGTTCAGAATCTCCTTTTCTCTGTTCTTCACAAGCCTTGCTCCATGTTTTAATCTACATAAATATTATCATGCTGAGTACAATGACTTTTCCCAGTGATCATCCTGGAAACAGTTCTGAAATAGTGATCATGACCTGGGTTCTGGGTGAGAGGGTCATCCCTGAAATGGTATCAGGGGTGGCCAGTCCTGAGCCCCATCATCACAGGAAATGGCCCCATCAGTGTGGAGAACTGGACCAAAGTCATGACTGGGAAGGCAACAAGCCAGGGGGCAAGAACAGAACAGAAATAGTTAGAAATGAGCTTAATAATAAGGTCCCTAATAGATGTGCCAAAGACATATGACAGCTGTATTTTGTATTTGCATGTGTTTCTGTACCATAATTTTCATCCAAAGAGAAAAAACAAAGAAAACATAACGTACAAGCTCTTCATAGGAGTTTTTCCCTTGTGCATCTCCACTCAGATGGTATCATTCCTGCCCAGGTTTTGCTTCTTCTCCCAGCAAACAATTTTCTCAAAATGAAACTCAGTTCAGAACTTCAAAATGATGCAATAAACAAATGCACAGAAATTTAGAGACTCAAGACTCTTCAGTGCTGTTGTACAAAGTTGAACATCATCCGTTGTTGCTATCAACTTCCTTAATCTCGGCTGTTGCCTTCACAGTGCGGCTGTCCTGGTCTCGGAGGCATCACCCATTACCTTCCTTCTGAGGCCCGGCCACGGACTTCAGAGAACACAGAATGCTCATTATTTGGTTCCTAGTGTCTAAAAAAGTGCGCCCCAGAATCACGAAAGAAGAGAGGTCAGAGACCTGCATGGTGATTGTTTATCTAGAATTCGTAACCAAGCTGAAAGAGCTTCATAGACCCAGTGATGTTACGGACAAGTTTGCCAGGTTAGCTAAGAGGTGAACAATATTTTATTCATTTAATCTCACTTTAAGTAACTTGGTGCTTTGGTCAGTGTACTTGGATACTTGTTTTTTTCAATATTTAATTCAAAGGGTCTAAAGCGTTCTTTTTTCGCTTATAGGAGAAGTGGGTTTAATGGTGAAATAGCATAATGGAAATAAACCTGCTAATCCATTATTCAGAAATTTGAGTAACATCAACCTGAAACTTCTCATAAAGCTTCTTGCTTGCCTGTTTCCACCTCTATGTAGCTCTACTACATATGAGCAATTGCCACTCCCTCCATGCTACCCCCTCCAAAATTAATTTACTTGCCTCCTCTATGGCAAGGGTTAACTGCAGAGTGGGACGAGGCTTGAGGAGCAAGTAGAAACAAGGCACTCAAGGCTGCCTCCCGTGCGGTGCTCGAGGGCTTGCTTTGGCATTGGGCAGAGTGGCTCAAAGGGACACGGTGGATTACAGCGTAACAGTGGATGTGCTGTGGATGAAAAGGAGAAATAAAAGTGAGAAGTATCAAAATGTAGTTACCCACACTTGTGGCTCAGTGAATCCAAACGTATTCAAGTGCTGACTGTATGCTTGTAACCATGCTTAAAAGTCAGCATGGTGATATTTGCCTGGGGAGTTTAAATGATGCAAGGACCCCTGAGTCCTCCAGATAATTCTGATTGCATAGGTCAGGGGAGAAGTCCAGAAATCTGCATTTTGTACAACACCTGTGTGGCTCTGATGTAGACGGTCAGTGAAACATTCTTCAAAATGCTGTTTTAGGCACCATTTGAGGTTAGTCTTAATCATGTTGGGTTTGGAATAGAAAAAATAATTTTATCATCCTATTTTTGTGTGTGTGACTTGGTAATTAAGTATGCTATTTATTAAGTGATTATCTTAGGTACTATATCTTCTTTTTTTCTTTTTTGCAATCATGACAAAAAATATTATCAGGTGAATCGGTTGTAAAAACCATGGAAAATAAGT
>RJWJ010037615.1:0-15442 GCA_004363605.1 Indri indri
AGACCAGAGCAGGAACACAATGTGGAAACGAAGGCAGAGAGGCAGGGGCGAGAGACGCAGGGATACGCGTGCCCCTGCACCCTCCCCTCTCCTCCTGCTGCCCACACACAGGCGGACCAGGAGCTGCCATCCCTGCCCACCTGCCTGCGTGGACCCATCCTCTGCTCACCCTTTTGTCTTTCCAAGACTGCCCTGCCCTCCTCGAAAACTACAATTTCCTCTCTCTTCTTTTTTAACTTTTTTTTTAATTCAGAAAAAGCAACCCTAGGGGGACAACTGCTCTGCTTCCAATTTCCAGACTAGAAACAATTCTTCAGACAACATGGAAATGAGGGAAGGGTACAGATGCGCCCACAATGCGTGGGCCTATCTCTTGCCAGGGCAGTGGTTCACATCCACTCTTAACTAGGGGAGCTGTTTGATTTTAAAAAAATACATATTTAGAGCAGAAAATTATTGTTTCAGGAAGGGTATGCCATGCTGGTTCATTCAGCCCCTTGATGCGACCAGCAAACGCTCACTTTCCTACTACAATGTCAACTGATTAACATCACCCAGTCCCTTCCCTGGGTGGGGGACAGGTTATTCAGAGCCATTTCTCCCAACAGATGTGGCTGCATCTTGCCTCTGCCTCATGGCACTCCTAAAAGGAACTGCACTGAAAGCACACTCTCCCTAGCCTACGAGCCACTATTTCCACCGAAGCCAGCAATCCCAGAACCAAAGTGGGCTAAGACAAAAAATCAGTTCATAAGCGTCACCCCGAGGATGGTCCTTCAGTTTTTAATCATTAACAAAAGCAGAAACTGTCTCAAAGAGGATACAGTGAGCTAGATTCTCCTCTTGCCCAACACAGGAGAGTCTCAACACCCACCAAGGCCCCAGCGATCCATCCCAGGCAGGGTCGCAGCTGCCTCAGAGCAAAACAGAAGGACCCGGGAGCATCCTCCATCAGGCCGGGCAAGCATCCACCCCCATTAGGGCAGAGGTTGGAGACAGGTCGAAGACAGTTACACGACTTCAACAGCAGAGTGCCATGGAGTGCCCCGTGCCTTGCACAGCGGAAGGGCGATCTGCTCCCCAGCCACACCTAGACGCCCTGTCTGCCCCTTCTCCACCTCCAGCTCCGGGTCAGCTTAGTCCCTCCCAGCTCTCAGCAAGCCTAGTCTCAGAGCCAGGTGCGCAGGTGAGGCAGAGGGGAACAAACCGTACATTGGGAGTACCCAGCTTGCTGGCTGTCTCCAGGTTCTTCCATCATGTCTTTGTGATCGCTTCTGTCAAAAAAAAAAGTGTATCGAATTGTCAAAAAAGAGAAAATTCATAAAATGGTATGTGCAGCAATATTTCATCTTTCTGCGTACTTCTTTGCCCAAGGGTATGTATAGTTAGAATTCTCTCACCTTTCCTTTGCATCAAGGAAAGCTTTTGCAAATGGATTGTATTTAATTTTAAGAGCTGTGATCTGAAAAACAAGAAATTGCATTTACTAGTATATTGCTCATTAGCCAGGAGATTTAATTTGGCAGCAAGGAATTGAGAAACACCAGGACCACTTTTAAATATAATCAGACTTCTTTCCAGATGGTTTTCTATCTGGGTCTGAAGTCGCTGAGTAATTGTAAAGAATAGCACATTTATGAGAAGTTCTAAATGCCAATGTTCTGAGTGGGATTTGCAATAAAGTTAACCTACTACTGACTCCACACGTATCACCAAAAATGGCTCAAAACATAAGCTTGGGTCTTCTTAGGAAATAATGATCTGGTGGTTCTAGTTTGTGGTCAACACTGACAACCTAACCAACAAATCGCAAACTTCCTAGACTTCGGGGTTACACTAGGGCCAGGTTTACAGACACTAATGTGTGCCCGATACCTAGTTGCGTGCTCACACTGCACAGGCTTGGGGGGATGCCCCTCACCCTTTTGGGAAGATTTCCAAAGGAAGGAGATTTCCTTCTCTCATCTGTATCTTGTTCTCAAGAAATTCTCATAGTACTTAACCTAAATGCTTTGCGCATCTCTCCATTTCGAGCATGTAGTAGACGTTTCTAGTTTTAGACACTTCTGTGGAAAATTAAAAGGGGAAAAAATGCTTGAATGAAAACACTTTAAACTTTTCTCCCCTTGGCCTCCACGTCAAGTTGCAGTAAGTTATTTGAAAGAAACAGTCTCAAGCACTGTTGGACACCATCTCCCCTTTCCCAGAATCGCGTGGAATCGCCGTGGAACGGCACAGCCGGAACACTCCCGCCCTCCGCCCCCTCACCTCCTCATTCTGATAAGCCGTCACAGCTATGAACTGGGTCTCAGGAAAGCAGTGGCTGGTGATCATGCGTTGCGGACCCCCCACTCGCACTATGTGAATCCGGGGCTCATACTTGTGCAGGGAGTTCAACATGATCTGTGGGAGACAGACAGGGGGTCGCAGGCAAAGTCCCACCTAAGACAAATCATCCATTTGTCCTGCCGTCAAGGAGAAAACTACACCCAAGACACAGAAAATCCTTCAGCTCCCAAGAAAGTGTCTTTACTGTTGAGGGCAGTGGGTTTCCCATCAGGTTAGTTCCTGCCTCAGCATTTTATATGTGCTGCTTCCCACAGCTTGTTTGGAAAAGAGATGCGAGATGCTGCACACCATTAAAAGCAATGAATGCCCATCACAAAATCCTTTGACCTTGCAGAGTAAGGTACTAAGGTTTCCAGGGAGACTATGGGCATCTTTGAAAGCCTGTGCTTGTTTGCAAGGTGCCAGGACTCCGGGTCTTCCGGGAATAATCCCCAACTATAGAATGTCCTTTAGAAAACGACAAATTTTACAAGTCTCTTCAGACTTCATGCAGTAAGCACGGTAGTGCATGTTGTGGCTTCACTGTGTTTACCGTCAGGGCTGGTATCTGCTCTACCTCTAGGAGAGTTTAGGGCTAGACACAAAAGTTCTCCACAGCTTGAGACCCGCACTCTTCAAAGTTGAGCGCTCCTGCTCCAGGTCAGTGCTGCGCCGCTTATCAGCTTCATACAAACTGCAGGAAAGGCTTGATTGCGGGAAGGGGCATTTCTCCAAGACAGACGTCCCCTCCCATCCAAGCAGGGTCCCCTCCAACAGCACGAAGGAAAAGGTGCGGAGCCCACGGGCCTTGGCGGGCTCCATCATACCTACCTGTCCCCCTCCGTTGAGCTTGTTGGTGAGCTTGACTTTGCTGAAGGAGACGGGTGCCTTCATCCAGTGGGCCCCGAAGTTGGGTGAGTCAGGGTGGATATAGACGCAGCTGGGCGCCTGAGGCTCGGGCTTGCCCCCAGGCACCCACTCTCCGTTCACGTACTTCCAGCGGTGGCTGTCGGCCGCCACGAAGTCCAGCAGGAAGGAGTACATGGCGTTGGGGTCCAGGCCAGACACGTTCACCTTCAGCACAGGGAACATCCTCCTGGAAGAGAAAGGCGGGCGCAGCAGGAGGACCCCGAATCTGACCCAATGGGCCGGAGGCTGACAACTTGGCACAGAGGTTTGTAATATCGTGGGGCAAAGAGAAGCCCCCTTGGGAACGTCCAGAGGTGATTCCCAGGCTCCTCCCTACCCTCCTAGGTCCCAGGCGCTCCATACTGTCCCCTCAGCCCCAGAGGCCGCGGCGGGGAGGGCGCAGCGCTGGATTTCAGGGCTGCGCCCAAAGCCGACGGACAAAAGTGCAAAAGTGACTCTGCTTGGCGGGTCCTCGAGACGCCTGCAAGGTTGGGACCCTGGGGTTCCAGTCCCTCCTCCTTCAGCTTCCATAGCGAAAGCCTCCGAATAGTGACGGTTAGGAATACACAGATGTTAAGGACCTGAGGAAACCAGAAGGCCTCCAGGAAAAAAAGTGTTCCGCAGGAAGGAACTTCCCAAGACCAAGGCTGTCCGGGCGACCCAGTGAGTGGCGCACGCCGGCTGGGGCGCGCACCTACCTGCCATTCTTGGTAACGATCATCTCGTTGGTGAGCTCCTTGAAGCGCAGCCAGAGCTCGCTCTCCTCCAGGCCCACGCGCAGCTCGCGCTCCGTGGGGTCGCCCTTCTCGCTGCCCGCCTGCAGCTCGCTCTCCACGGCGCTCAGCAGGTGGTCCACTCGGTACTGCAGGCTCTTCCCCGCGTTCTCGGTGCCGGGGGAGCTCATCCTCCCGCCCGCCCCCGCCCCAGTCCCAGCCCCAGCCCCACCGCCCCCGAAGGTCTGATCGCTACCCGAGAGCCACCTTCACCCCTCTCGGCCGCTGCTTTCCGAGAAAAGGGGCTGCTCGGACCAAGACCGAGATCTGCCACGGCGCCGAGGTCCCAGAACAGACCCGGGAGGAGGGCGAGGACCAAGATCTGGGGGGAGGGGGCGGGGGAGAGGGATGGGGGAGGTTATTCCACTTGAACTCCCGCAAGGCACGCCTGGAGTAGGTCTCTGGGGAGAGAAATTCGGCGCCCTCCCCTAAATAGAGCCGCGGCCGCTGCGGAGGGGGGCGCGGCGGATTGGGCCTCGCACCCTTTGAAGTGCCGGGCAGCTGCCCATTGGCCGCACGCGGCCATATCAGACCCGGCCGGGCGGGCCCGGGAGGCCCGGGGCCAACAATGGGCTCCCGCGCCCCTGTTTCATGTAAATCCTGGGCCCCAGCCCTCGGAGCCCCGGCCCAGCCCTTACACCCCCGCCCTCCCCAAATGTTTGCACCTCCATCAAAGCGGCGGGGCGGGCCCGCGGGCCCCGGAGGAAGGAGGGAAGCGGGACGCCCGAGCCCGCCCCGGCCCGCACCTCCGCGAGCGCTGCCCGGCCGCCCGCGACGCTCGCCAACTCCCGCGCGCGGGGTCCTCCTCGCTCTTCGAGCGCAGCCCGACCTGCCGCGGTGCCAGCCTGGAGTGTCCTCCGCGGCGCTCACCTGCGTCCGGGCCAGATGCGCCTCCATCCCCTCTCGGCGACGGCGCGCACAGCGGGCTTTAGGGCGAGCCGTGGCTGCCACGTCCCTGTCGTCGGGTCTAGCTCCTCGGAAGCCTCAAGCCTCCGGTCGCGCGGTTTCCGGTTCACCTGTCTGCACTCATCCCTCGGCCGGCGGCGCCGCAGGTGGCGCGACACTGTGGACGGTGGACCAGCCCGCCCGGCGTTCCGCGTGCCCTGCGGCCCTCACGCGTCTGGAAGAGGAAGCTCCGCGCGCAGAAACAGACGGATTTTTTTTTAAAGATCCCTTTGGGAAATTTCTTCGCTCCCCATAGAAAAACAGAACTTTGGTGACTGGTGACGAGGCGTGCGTGCACGGAGTGTGGACCAGGAGTGTGCTTGGCTTCTGTTGTCTTGTTCTTCCTTTCGCAGGAGGGGGCAGTGGGACGGGGTGGCCGGGCTGTGCCCCGGGAGCGGTTCCCCGCCGGCCGCAGCGCCAGGCGGTGTGGGCAGCGCTGGTTTATTACCTTTCGGTGAGAAACTCCGCCAGGAGAGCGAAGGGAAGGTGACAATGAGCAGGAAATAGTTCAATGGGGTCTCTTTAAACAATGGCATTCCTCCTAAAATGAGAGCCCGGGAAGGGGGAAGGAAGCGGAAGCGCCGCGTCAAAGCCCTGGCATTGCGCTCTGAACGCCTTGCCCATGTCTTTACCAAGGGCCCGCGGTTCCAGCCTCAGTTTACCGGTTATCCTCACGCGCGCCCCATCCCCACGCCCTCTGGAAAAAGCCAATGTCCCAGGAGGAGCAGCCGATCAGAACAGCCCTGCGCCCTAGCTAGGGCTCTGCGGGCCGGGCCTGGAGTCTGTGCCTAGCGCCGCCCTCCCCCGCCGGGCGCAGGGCCGGGCTCGCTCCGCCGCCTGGAATCGACCGGGAAGCCCCAGGAGGGATTCCCCTTCCGGGACCCGGAATCGACCTGTCTCCGCCTTCCGGGGGGGCTTCCCCGAGCCAGCCCGGAGGTTGCCTGCCGCCCCCCACCCCGGGGGAAGCGCTCGCACCCAGAGCTCCAGTCCGCCCTTTTCCGACTGGAAACTGCCGAGTCGGGAAGCCGCGGGGATGGGGGAGGCACCTCGTCACTGTCCGCATTTGTTTCTTTTGTCGTCTAGGGTGCACGGAGATCCTCTCGGGGCTGACCCGAAGGGGTCTTTTCCTTCTGGAAAGAGGCACCAGAAGGACCTCATTTGCTCCTGACACCTGGGCGGTCCCGACGCGCCTTCCACGGCTCACCAGGCCCTGGGCTGCCTGTCACGGTCCTGACTGAGAGTATTAAAATGCCTAAAAGGTCATCTCTGCGGCCTGAGACCTCCGGAGCCTCCGCACTTAGAATAAAGGGGAAACGTGGAGGGGGGTGCAGGAGGAACGAGGGTGGGTGCGAGGCAATGGGGGTCTCCAAACTCGCGCACCCGAGCGGAGCTTCTCCCGCCGCCCCTGCACCCGAGGCGGGCGCCACCCCTCGCGCTCCGGCTCCGGGTCGCCTTTCCCTGGTCGGGAGGAGCTAAGGAAGCCCGGGGAGCACAGCAGATCGCTCCCGGAGTGTTCTCAACCGGAGGGGCACGGCCGGATAAAAATAGAACCCCAACAGAACAGCACATCTGCACTCCAGAAAGAGCGAGAGACCGTCTCTGGCATCGAAGAGCAGGGTCCGGAAGTAAGCCCCTGGCTGGGGGAGCGGCAGGTCGGAGTCGCCACGCGGCCTCCCTCGGCGGAGACTGCCTGGCCTCCTGGCCTCTCTGGGGCTGATTTTCTGATCTTTGTTACCTGGTTCCCAGGCCCACGTCCACTCCTTCCGCCTTTTCAGTGAAGGCTGCAGCGCATGACGGTTTACAGCCGAAAACTTCCTCCAGCCCAGCTATAAAGAGTTCCCAGTTAATGACAATGTGCTTCCTTGGGCGGGAAGGGCCCAGGCACTTGCAGCTGTTTCTCCCCAAGGTCCTCTCTCCTTGGGAAGCCCTGCAGTTGGGAGAAATAGACAAAGGCCTCGGGCTGGGCCTCCTGCTTGCCAAAAAAATGACTTGGGAAATACTATGTAAGAAATCACACACACACACACGCACACGCGCACGCGCACACACACGCACCCTTTAGTCCCCAGAGGGGCAGTTTTCCCAGGCCCAACCCCTTGGCAAACAGCAAAACCATTTGTCTCTAGGAGCAGGTATCCCTGGAGCCATAACAGGCTCGAGGCTGAGGAGGGGGCCAGCTTTGTGTGACCCTCACCCCACATTCCTGTCCCCTTCTTTTCTGCAAGAAAGATTCAATCTGTTCTCATTTTATGTGTGCTTAATGTAGAAAATATATCTAAATACATAAATATACATACATATGTAACAGTCATCCCTCAATACCCACTGCAGGTTGGTTCCAGGACCCCCGGAGATGCTCGAGTCCCTGATATAAAACGGTGTAGTATTTGCATATAACCTACGCACATCCTCCTGTGTACATTAAATCATCTGCAACGCCTAATACAATGTAAATGCTGTGTAAATAGTTACTGTACTGTATCGTTTTGTCTGTATTATTTTTGTTGTTATTTTATTATTTTGGTTTTTTAAAAATATTTTCTATTTATTCAGCCAACCACGGATTTTAAACCCATGGGTATGGAGGGCCGACTGTATACGTGTATACAGTATATATATGAAAACGAAAACCTCAGGCACTAACCGGTGTTCATATTTTGGTGTTTTCCTCATCTTTTTTTCATTTGTTCTTCAGGTGAGCTCATTCTCCCATACTAACTGAGCAGATTTAACACGAGCATTCCCAAGTTCTATGTAAGAGATGACTCCGGTGCTTCATGGCAAATGATTCTGTCACTGATTGGTTTATTTGCCTCTCCCGTTAATAGAAACTCTGTTACCATTTTTAAAGGTGTGTAACGTAATGCTTTATACTTCTTACCACTGAAACATTTTAAAAGGCTATTGGGTTGTTTTGGGTGACTGTGGTTTTGTGGAAAGAACAAAGACACGTTTTTAAAAGTCTTTCTCTCAGGACAGTGGCCCAACCCTGTGCGAGACCCATCCATCCTCGCAGCCCTGGGGAGAGGAGCAGGGGGCACTCTGAGCCCAGGCTGGGCCCCCTGACCTGCAGGGGGGCTCACAGGAGCCAGAGGCAGCACCTCAGACCAGATTCTGTCCCTGCTGCGCTTTCTGAGTCAAGGGGCTTTGTCACACACGACAGTGTGTGGTTGGCCTAGTGACAGGAGTTCACACACTAAAAACAAATAAGCCAACCTGGCCGGGCTGAATGTTTGGGATTGTAACATTTCTCCTTAAAATGCTGGCACTCCTGCTGCCGTCTCCTGCCCCAGAGGAGCTGTCTATGGGCAGCTGGATTTTGGTCTCTTCCGTGGCGCGTAGCGTGAGTTTCTGCTGCCCAGATACTTAATTTTTCCATAGCGGGGATTCAGTTTCCCTGGTGATGTGTTTACATGGGACTCTCTTTTTACTGACCTTGCCTGGGACGCAGGGAGAGCCCTTTCCAGCTCCACAGGTCTTCAGCGAGGACTCCATCACAGTAACGGTCTGGGTTATTCCGTGTCTGCCTCAAGGCCTAGCTGTCCTTCCAAAGGCGATCACCCTCGCCCCCTGGCCCTTGCCTCCTCTCTCCCGCCTCCTCCCCCATGTTGTTTCACCTCTTAGATCTTTCTGCATTTATTAAACGGCTTGTGAAACGTTTTTTCCACACCACTCTGTCAATTTGCCCCCATGTCACTTTTGGGTTTTTACTGCCTCCAATGCAGATTTTATTTCTCTGCTGCAGCTGTGGTTTTCTGGTGAGCCTGATCCCTCCAGCCCCGCGTCCTCGTGTTCCATCGCCTCCTGGAGCAGCCTCTGTGCTCCCGCGGGCTGGTCCAGTTTCTTAGAGACCGCAATTTTCTGCATCTGACTCAGAAGGCTGGTTTCCTAAGTCCGCCTTCCAGCGCCTGCCATTTATTCTTTCCTGAGGCTGCTTTTCCTCTGAGTCTTACGAACAACCCTCTTCCCCATGTAGACCTTTTGGGAGGCACCATGTTATTTTTCCTTCTTCTTCCTCTTTTTTAACAGGGGTGACTGTCCCACCTGCCTCCTGCCTGGGCCCTGCTCCCAGGGGACCTGATTGGACACCCCTGTCACAGCTCTGCGGTGGGATATGAGGTACCAGCCCTGGCTTATTCCTTGTGACTCCAGCCCTGGGCTCCTGGTGGGGACTCACCGGGTCTCCACTGACTAAGTTGGCGAAATTGGAATCAGCAGCGTGCGTATTGAACAAGGGGCAGTAGCCACGGTGCTCAAAATCCACCCACATCTATGTTACGGGCATTTTAATAACAGCACTGGACACGACATCCACCCTTAACATTTGCTAAAATGCGAGATGCCCCAGAAACTGCAGTGACCTTTCTCTCTTTAGTCCTCACCCGTCGATTCAAATGGTCAGCTGTCATGCAGAGAGGAAAGGGAGCGTTCCCTGTGGAAGCTGCATTAAACGAGACCTCGTGTGTATATACATAACAGTAATGGACAGTTTACTTCTCCGTCTTCTGCAACTTATTTGGAAAGCCCTACTTTGGCACTGAATGAAATTCGAATGCCCCAGTCAATTGTCCCATGGAAAACAGAGGTGGAAATAAGTGCAGGCGGAAATGTTCCCGTGGTCACCTGTGCTGTGCTGGCTCTGACTCCCATAGCACCAGCTAGCAGGGAGGGGTGACGTCACGCCCCAGAGCAGAGCGGGCGCTGACGGTTGTCATGGGAGGGGTGGCCCGGGGGGCCTGGAAGCAGGGCTGGAGAATTGAACAGGAGATGAGGGGCACGGGGGGCTCAGCCCGGGAGGTGAAGGGACGCCTCCTCGGGGGGAAGAGCTGGGTCACACTCGGCACAGCGAAGTGGAGCTGGAATCGGATCATGCGCAGAACACACGGATCCCTGAGGAAGGAGAGGGCACCTGGGTTTAGAAAGTGTCCAAATTTGGACCAAAGATGAGAACAACAAACTAAGAGAAAGGGAGTCTAATTTTAATGCCACTAGAGACTCCAAAGACGCAGTCACTTGTTTAATGAGAACAAGCGGGATGTTGAGCGGGGAGGGCGCAGCCTGGCAGGGAATGTCCCCGTGGGACGGACGAGCCCAGCATGTGACGTGGAACATGAAATAGGCGGCGATGACATCAAAGGGAACCTGGGAGTGGCGCCGGGCAGACTCCGTAAACGGAGGGGATTTCAGCATCTTCAAGGGACCGGCTGGGAAAGCTCTAGAAACGGCCCACAATAACTCCAGAGATGGCTGAGCTCTTCAGAGGGTTCCTGCAAAAATTCCCACGATGCTGCAGACAAAAACTGCAATGAACAATAAAAGAATAAAGGAGTGACCGAATCACATACTTTGGAGGGATAACAGGGGGCTGTGGAAAGAATGGAGGAGAAAGGCGGCACCCAGCCGAAACCTGCAGAGGGAATCGTCGGTGGCCGTGTGGGAGGAGGCGGCTGCGGAGAGAGGTGACCAGGGGACTAGGGGTGACAGACTGAGTCAGGGAAGCCGGGCTGGGCTCTCGGTGTGCGGGGGGAGGACGAGTTAAGATCTGTCCTCCCTGTTTATGGGGAACAAGACTGATAGAAAAATGGGACAAAGGGGAAGGACTTGGCACACCTGTGGGGACAGACTCGCAACCGGTGGTTCCCGCCACAGGGACTTCTGCAGCCGAAAAGACGCTGCATAGGAGAAAAGCCTGTTTGTAAATTAGAATTAGCACATTCTGCAGCTGACACTCACAGCTTCAGGGTGACAACCTGTCCCACCCCAGAACGGAAGAAGGAGGAGGGGTTGACATTCAGTGAAGCCCCTCACATGTGAGGAATTGGGCATGCACGTTCTGGGAAGGGAGACAGGAAGAGGAACTGGTTGACTTAATAGGAACTGAGGGAGGAAAATCTCTCCCTTAACTAATGTGCAATCCACTCTGAGGTGCTGGATTCTAACCACAGGTATGGCAACTAGAGAGAAAAGCAAATGCTTAAACCTGAATACATTATCCTCATCAAGTTTCCAAAGAATCCTGTGAGGTCAGTGTGATTATCTCCCTCCTTTTAAAAATGTCATAATAAAAGAAAGGTAGATCAGAGAGGTTAAGTAGTTTGCCCAGGGTCACACAGTTGGTGTGGAAGTAGAATTACAAGTCATGCTAGTGGACTACACTGATTCCAAAACAAGAGGCAGACTCAGATTGTGTTCCTTGGTCTTATAGTAACTCATTGTATGATTCCTCATCCTATAAACTTTAAACATGCTTAACTTCGAGGTGTAGCTGTAAAAATAAAACTGTGTTATGATTATAGCTTCAGGACTTCACTGGCGTGTTAGAGGGATTAAAATGAAAGGCAACAACAGGAAAACACGGAGTGTTGTAGGAACTTTGTACAGTGCTGTGTGCTGAGGTTTGAACACTGGGTGTAAATTCTCATATACTGCTCATGTTGGAGGGAAAATGACATTGTGTTAACACTTTAAAGCCTAATTAAAACATAAAGATGTGGGAATCTTGTTATTTTTACAACAGGAAATAATGTGAAACATCAGTGGGCTAATTGGCTACAGCACAGGATTGAAGATCAGATAAGCAATGGCCTTAAAATGTAAAACCGTCTGGTATCTTGAGCTGAGTGTCTTTCACAATGTGTAAAGTGGATACGTTGGTTCCACACAAAGGTCTGTGAAGGCTGATGAGACGTGGTTCTGAGTCAGTGCTGTTTTTGGTTATACACCGAGGTGAGAAAAGGTCCTCCTAAAATAAATCGGTTCACCACCAGCGCAGAACAACAGACTTGTTTCTGAGTCTTTTGAAGATAGGCCCTGCAATTAACAGACCCACCGAAGACTGGGGCTAGCAGAGCTCTGGGGAGCAGTGGCTCTGCCCACCAAACAGTGCTCCTGGAAACGTCTCCGCTAGAAAGAGTACGGCACGTGCACTCAACAACTGATCCTTCGGCTATTGGCCATAGTCCTTGGCTTAAAAATCTAGACCCAATCTAGAATATTTTTATATGCATTTGGGCTTTCCTATCCATTTGTTTGTTTTACGACAAGTAAGTTTAGCAATTTTTTTATTCTTCTGAGACTGTGATGCATGTATGTGTATCTGTCTGAAGTTCAAAATATTACTAAAGGATTATATTCTCTACAGGCTACTTCTTTTTCTTAAGTCTGTTCTCATCCTCTGGCCAGATGGGAAGTAGGAAAAGGGAAAGCCTTTTCTTTCTTTTTAAAATATGTACTTATCACACCAATGACATGCCAGCCATACATAATAGGCATTTAATCATTGTCAATGGAATAATAGCGAATGACTCCATGAGTTGATAAAATCACTCCTAGCTCCTTTCCTAAAACCAATGAACTGTTTCACCGTCTCAAGTGCCCTTACAACTCAATCCACGGGAATGTGTAATTTTACAGGCTACAACTGCATTTTTAATGTGACCTCACAGTCCACTGTGTTCGTTACATATTAATGCGGTTGCTCCATCAACTTCAACATAATCCTTCATAATGAAGGCTTTTCCTTGAGTCTTCTAAAGTCAGCTCAGTCTCTCTTCCCAAGCCCCTGTGAAACAGAGGAGGATGTTTAAGACTGAATTTCCATTCTTAATCCTAGCAGGCCCTCCCGGGTAGCTACAGAAGGATACTCAGTAGGAGCTCAACAAATGCCACAAGAGAACCAAGGAGGGCATGACTTCCAATTCCCTCCACTGGAAACGCAGGAGGTGCCAGGATGGAAAGCGGTGGGCACAGTCTCTCCCCAGAGTTTCTGGTTTGGTCCAAGGCTACCCAGTGGAAAGCACTGGCTTCCGAGGCTAGCCTGGGTCACCTGAGCAGATTCACCCAAGAGGGAGCCAAGGAGTCAGGAAAGCAACACCCCAATCTGTCCTCCTTGGTCCCCTAGTTTCTACAGCACAGCTGTAGAAAATTCTTTTCCTGCAGCTGTTCTGCAAATTGCTTTTCCTTCGGATAACAGAGATTTACTCATTCATCCGGTGTCCACTGAGCACCTTGTATGTGCAGGGACTGTTCCGGGGGTTGAGGTAGGGAAGGAGCAGTGAATGGAGCAAACACCCAGGAGTTACGTCCCAGCGGCAGGCCAGAGACGAGGAACAAGGCAAAGAGGTAGAATATCGCATTAGGTGTGAGCTTCCATAAAAAGGAAGGACTGGAGAGAGCCATGTTTGTACATTGCATGGGGACGGCAATCTCAGGATGGCCGGGGAACGTCTCCCTGAGTCGGAGGCATTGGAATAAGGCCACAAATGAGGCCAGGGAGAGTTGAGAGAACATGAAGGGTGCGGGTGGGTGGGGGTGTTCCTGGTCAAGGGAATCTCGAGGGCAAAGACCCCAAAGCCAGGGTCTCCTCAGTATGTTCCAGGAACAGCAAGTAGGGCTAGTGGAGAGTGAACACCAGGGACATGAGTTTGTGTGTGTGCGTCTGTCTTTTGACCAAAACAGTAGTTCTTAAGTTAATATGATCTAACTTATTAATATTTTTCTCAATGATAAATGACTTTTGTGCCCTGTTTATGAAATCTTTCTCTATTTTGACAGCATAAAGTTATTTCTTATGCTATATTCTAGAATTGCTACCATTTTACTTTTAACATTTAGATCTACAATCTATGTAGGACTGATTCATGTATTTTTTCCATCTACATTTATCCAGTTGTCCCAGAATCACTTACTAAAGAGATTGCAGTTTATTCTAGGTTATGTCAATATATGTGTGAGTATTTTTCTGTGCTCTTGACTTATTTATTTTTGTCTATGTTAGGCCTATTGTTACAACATTTTCATAACTGATAGAGCACATCGCTCAAGCTATTCTTTGAGAGAGAATATTTTCATTCTTGCAACTGCATTTCTACATAGGTGTTAGAGTCAACTTGTCATTTTTTCCATTAAAACTGTTGGATTTTGATTGGAATTGCATAGAATGTATAGGTCAACATTTGGAGAATTGAAATCTTTATACTGTCAAGTCTTCCAATCCACTAACAGGTACATATTTTTACATATTTACGTTAAAAAAATCTTTCCCAAAAATGTTGTAGTTTCTGGGTAGAGACTTTGCGTATATTTCATTAGAATCATTCCTGGGTATTTGATATTTTTAATACTATTGTAAATTGTATATTTTGTTAAATTTTTGTTAATGAATTGATTTTTACTGCTATGTAAAAGTACAGTCAATTTTTTGTATCTTCTCCTTTTTCCAGCAATCTTCCTAAACTCATTTATTTCAATAACTTATCTGTAGATTCTTTGGGATTTTTTTTTTTTTTTTTTTAAGATAGAGTCTTGCTCTGTCGCCTGGGCTAGAGTGCAGTGGTGTCAGCCTAGCTCACAGCAACCTCAGACTCCTGGGCTCAAGCGATCCTCCTGCCTCAGCCTCCAGAATAGCTGGGACTACAGGCACCACCACCACGCCCAGCTAATTTTTCCTATTTTTGGTAGAGACGGGGTCTTGCTCTTTCTCAGGCTGGTCTCCAACTCCTGACCTCAAGTGATCCTCCCGACTCTGCCTCCCAGAGTGCTAGGATTTATAGGCATGAGCCACTGCCCCCAGCCAGGATTTTTCTATTTTTAAAGACAGTTTCATATCTTTTTGTAATAAACTTTATAGCTTTTATATTTTTTTCTTACTTATTATACTGGTCAAACTTCCAGCACAATATTGACTAGAAATGGAAAGGACTAGTATCCTTGTGTGGTTCCCAACTTCAAAAGGAAAAGTTTCAATATTTCACCATTAAGTACATTATTTTCATATATTTTTAAAAGTATACTATCATATTAAAGATTTTCCCTCCTATTTATAATTCACTCATTTTTATTAAGGGCAGAAGTTACTGAAATGAACAATATACAGCTGGGTTCAATTTGTTAATTTTTTTTTTTTTTTTTTTTTTTTTGAGACAGAGTCTCACTGTGTTGCCTGGGCTAGAGTGCCGTGGCATCAGCCTAGCTCACAGCAACCTCAGACTCCTGGGCTCAAGCGAGCCTCCTGCCTCAGCCTCCCAGGTAGCTGGGACTACAGTCACATGCCACCATGCCCAGCTAATTTTTTCTATTTTTAGTTGTTTGGCCAATTTCTTTCTATTTTTAGTAGAGATGGGGTCTCGCTCTTGCTCAGACTGGTCTCGAACTCCTGGGCTCCACCCACCTCGGCCTCCCAGAGTGCTTGAGCCACCATGCCAGGCAATTTGTTAATATTTTGTTTAAGATTGTTGCAACTATTTTTTGAGTAAGACCAGCTTGTATTTTTCATTCCCGTCTCCTGCTCTGGATTTGGCGTCAGCCTTGTACTGGCTTCACAAAAAGAGTCGGGGAATGTGCTCTCTTTTCCTATTTCCTAGGAGAGTGTATGTGTGAACAATGGCATTATTTCTTCTTTAAGCTTTTGTAGGATTCCCCAGGGAAACAAATATGGGCCCTAGAGTTGTCTGATTTTCTACGTGGGAAGGTTTTTAAATCATGAATTT
>RJWJ010037616.1:0-15433 GCA_004363605.1 Indri indri
CAAATCAGCAAGAAAAAAGACAAATAACCCCATCAAAAAGTGGGCAAAAGACACGAACAGATATTTTTCAAAAGATAGACAAATAGCCAATAAACTTGAAAAAAATGTTCGACATCACTAATCATCAGAGACATGCAAATTAAAACCACAATGAGATACCACCTTACCCTTATCAGAATTGCCATTATTTAAAAGTCAAAAAACAATAGATGTTGGCACAGTTACAGTGAAAAGGGAATGCTTATATGCTGTTGGTGGGAACATCAACTAGCACAACCGCTGTGGAAAGCAGTAGAGAGATTCCTCAAAGAAGTAAAAGTAGATCTACCATTCCGTCCAGTAATCCCACTACTGGGTATCTACCCAAAGGAAAAGAAATCATTATATCAAAAAGACACCTACACCCAAATGTTTATCACGACACAATTCACAATTGCAAAGATATGGAACCAACCTAAGTTCCCACCAATTGATGAGTGAATAAAGAAAATGTGGTATATATATATATATATATACACCACATGGTGGGTGGTATATACACACCATGGAGTACTACTTCAGCCCTAAAAAGGAAAAGAATAATGTCTTTTGCAGCAACTTGGATGGAACTGAAGACCCCTATCCTAAGTGAAGTATCTCAGGGGTGGAAAAACAAATACACCATGTTCTCACTTGTAAGTGGGAGCTAAACATGGGATATATATGGTCGTAAAGAGGTGTATTGGACATTGGAAACTAAGAAGGGGGATGGTAACAGGGAGTGAAGGATAAAAATCTACCTATCAGGTACAGCGTACACTGTTCTGATGATGGGTACACTGAAAGCCCTGACTTCAGCGTGATATAATTCAACCATGTAACAAAAAACGCTTGTACCCCCCTAAATTTGGGGGAAAAAAATTTATGTCCACATGAAAACCTCCACAGAATGCTCATAGCAGCTTTATTCATAATTGCCAAAACTTGGAAGCAACCAAATAAACTATGGTACTTCCAGACAATGGAATATTATTCAGTGCTAAAAAGAAATAAGCTATTAAACTATGAGAAGACATGGAGGAAGTTTAAAATGTGTATTACTAAGTAAAAGAAACCAACCTTAAAAGGGCTACATACTGTATGATTCCATCTATATGACATTCTGGAAAAAGGTAAAACTATAGAGACAACAAAAGACATCAGAGGTTGCCAAGGGTTAGGGGGAGGGAGGGATAAATAGGCAGAGCACAGAGGTTGTTTAGGGCAGTGAAAATATTCTGTATGATATTATAATGTGGATTACCTGTTTATATGGTTTGAATGTTTCACTCCTCCAAATCTCATGTTGAAATTTGAGCCCCAGTGGTGGAAGTGGGGCCTAGTAGGAGGTGTTTGGGTCATGGGGGCGGATCCCTGATGAATGGCTTGGTGCCCTCCCCCTGATAATAAGTGAGTTCTCATTCTATTTATTATTAGCTGACATGAGAGCTGGTTGTTTAAAAGAGTCTGGCACCTCCTCCTCTCTCTCTTGCTCCTTCTCTTGCCATGTGATACGCCTGCTCCCCCTTCACCTTCCGCCACGGCCTATCAATCGAATGGGAATTATTAACAGCCACTTCTCCTCACACTCCAGCATGTACACTGGATTACAATAACCACCATTCTCTATACACATAGGTTCATAGCTATAGCTATAAGTTAACCATTCAGCCAAGGTTTTTCTCAAGGGATTTTGAGATGGAGTTTCCTTATGTTGCAACAAAACTCACAAATAACCAACAGACAGTACAGGGGATCTTCAACACAAAATGCCAGGGCCTATCAAACAAATGGCAATCCAAAGAGGACAAACACCACCCGAAATGGCACCTCATGGTGCCTCAAATGCCCTACCACAGGGCTAGAATGTTCACAAATGGGAATCCAAAGGGGATAAACACCATCCAATTGGTTGCAGTAGACACCCACTGTAATCCATTGACTAGGTTTCATGAAGCTGTAGTGGATCATACTAGCGCAGGACCACCAAACAGCCACCATTAGCTTTTTGTGATGAATATTCAGTTTCTGACTGTGTTTAGGCACTTCATGTTTATCCAACCATTGTGCAGAATGTTTGCAATTGTCAAAGAGAATCCATTTTTCATCACATGTAACAATACAGTGTAGAAATGGTTTGCCTTTATGTCGTGACAGCAAAGAAAGGCAAGCTTCCAGATGATTTCTCTTCTGACACTCATTTAATTCATGCGGTACCCATCTATCCAGCTTCTTTACCTTGCCCATTTGTTTCAAATGCTCTGATGTTATTGAAATAGTAATGTCAAACCTTGCTTCTAATTCACTTGTAGGTTGATATGGATTTGCTCCCACTACAGCTTTCAGCTCATCATTATCCGCCTTGGTCTCTGGTCGCCCACATGGCTCACTTTCATGTTTAAAATAACCAGAATAGAACTTCTCAAACCATCTATGTACTGTGTGCTCATTAGCCACATCCTTCCCAAACATGTCATTGATATTTTGAGCTGTGCTGCATTGGTTCCATGATGGAACTCATATTAGAAAATAACACGCATTTTTGACTTATCCAATGTTTCACCAAAAATTGCTCTAAAAAAATTTGAAAGACAATCACGAACTAAACCATGCGTTTGAAATAATGAGGATGTGTCAGAGTGAACAAGAAGTGTCAGAATGAAATGCCAGAGATATCAACTGTCAAACTTAGTACTTAAGGAAATCAGATATTTCGCGCTTAATAGCCTAATATATATAGTATGTCCTCTGACCACAGTGGAATGAAATTAGAAATCAATAACAGAAATTTGGTAAATTCACAGGTATGAAAGATTAAACAACACACTTCAAAATAATCCATGGGTCAGAAAGGAAATTACAAGCAAAATTAAAAAATGCTTTGAAATGAATGAAAATGAAGACACAAGATGTAAAAACTTATAAGGTGTAGCTCAAGCAGTGATCAGAGAAAAATTTACAACTGCAAAATTCCAAATTAAAAAAGAAGATCTCAAACAAGTAACCTTAACTTTTATCTTAAGATATAAGAAAAAATGAGAATAAGCTTAGCCTAAAACAAGCAGAAGGAAAGAAATAATAGAGATTCGAGTGGAAATTGATAATATAGAGAATAGAAAAAAATAAGAGAAAATCAGTGAACCCAAAAGCTGGGTTCTTTGGAAAACATCAGAAGAATTGACAGCCTTTAGCTGGTTTTACCTAGGAAAAAAAGAGAGAAGAATCAACTTACTAGAATCAGAAAGGAAATTACATCAGATAGAAAGAATGAAAAGGACCAAAAACACTAAATTGAGTAAATATAAAAGCTATCATCTTTTTCATTTCTTAATTCCATTAAAAAGCAAATGACTGTTTAAAGTAAAAATTGTAATATTGTATTGTGGTGTTTGTGATGTATTTACATCTAAAATATATGACAACAGTATAAAGGATGGGGTGTAAATGAAATTATACTTTTCAAGGTTCTTATAGGGTTTGCATGGAATAATGTGATATTAAATCTAATTAGACAATGATATGTCAAAAATGAATGTTGCAATCCCTAGAGCAACCACTAAAAAAATCTTTCAAAGAGATATAGCTAAAAATCAAATAAAGGAATTAAAATAGAATAAATATTCAGTAACCCCCAAAGAAAGCAACTATATTAAAAGATTATTGATCAGGTTTTTATATTGGAAGGATCATCTTGTAAAAGAAAAATGGCTACACAAATAATAGAGGCAGTGAGAAAAGTAATTGATTTAAATACCAGTCCTTCCATATGTCGCTATATAACCTTGCTTGCATCATGTAACCCCTCTGAAGTCTCACAGGAAGAACATCAGAACTCCCTAAAGGGATGTCACAATGATAAAATCACATTGATACATAGAAGTTACTTATGCATAGCAGTTGCTCAGTAAGTATTTGTTGAATTAATTAATTAGTTAATTAACACATGTAAGGGGTTTATATGTGCCTGCTCCAGAAAAAATATCTAATAAATATTAGCTATGATCATTTTTATTAAAAATTCACAATTATGAGTTGTAGTAACTTGGTCAAGACACCAGGTGGCGAAAGATAATAAAAATTATTACCACTTTATAATGTTCTTCAGAATACAACTGTACAATGATTTGCGTACTACATGTATTTATGAAAGGTTGAGATTTAAATTTTCTAAGTCAATGTAAAGAAGTATAAATAAAGAAATAGGGGAAGCAACTCTTTTTCAAGTAAAATGTAAGACGCAATCTCCAAATTTATTATGCTTTATAAGCTTGGGTGTAGCTGTACAGTATTGAATTTAGCAGACATAACTATGAATGAATTTTAAGTGAAAGCTTGTTAATAATGCAAAATGCTTTGATAATATCCATATCCAAGAGGCTTAAAACACCTTGTGGTTTTAAAAAAAATTGAAGTATATGGTAGACAGGTATCACAAGTTTTCATTTACGAAAGAAAGAACACTGCACGTGTGGGGATAAGTCATTTAATCAAAGTCACTCTCTCCGAACCCATCTTGCAAATGGTTTCAGAGTACTCATGTGTTTGTTTTACTAGACCAAAGTATAATAGCATTTATTTACTCTCTTTTTCATTCAACAAAAATGTATTGAATACTGTGTGAAGACTAATATAAACCAGACACAAATCATGCCCTCAGAAGTCTTAATCTCAAAGGCAAAAAAATCATGTGTAGAATAGTTTCTGAACCAACTCACCCAATCTCAAGACCTTCCACCATTTCACTGGCATTACGGCCAGTTTTTCCTTCCTGTTCAGGCAATGCCATGACCATCTCTGTGGCTCAAGTAGTCACCAATGTCTGTCATCCTGAGGGAGAAGCATTCCTGGACCTGCCCTGGAGCCATGGATGGGAGGTTAGAAAGATGAATAGTTAATACTGCTTCCTTCTTCGGGTGCAGTTACCAACCAACATAGACC
Source organism: Indri indri (assembly GCA_004363605.1). Lineage (NCBI taxonomy): Eukaryota > Metazoa > Chordata > Mammalia > Primates > Indriidae > Indri > Indri indri. The sequence goes on from RJWJ010037616.1 coordinate 4,957, forward strand.
TCCTTTCCAATCTTAAAAACCTCAGTGCACAGAAATGTCAGTTCATTGCAAACGTGTGAACTAGGACAGATATACACAAGTCGTTTCAGAGACATTCTGCAATCCATGTAGTATATAATATGAAGTAGAAAGAAATAACTCCCTTAAAGAATACAAAAGTATTCCTCAGTGTGGTCCCTGACTACTGTATCAGCCAGAATGCAAGTCAAAATACAAAGTCTTAGACTTGTCTCGACTTCCTGAATTAGTATCTGCTGGGATGGGGCCTGGGAATTCTCATTGTATTTTTAACAGGCTTGCTAGCTCACTACGGTATAAACATTAAAAATTAAAAATTGGAGATTTCTTTTACTTAAGAAAAGGACGGCCTACGCAAGGAGTGGCATTGGAACAGGGCCTTGAATATAGGGAGATAACATTCCAGGTGGGTAAACAATAGTTCGGGCAAAGGCAGAGCAGTGTGTAAGAATGGGTTCCTTTGGAATGGGACAAAGGATACAGGACAAGCAGTAATAAGGAATAAAGTTGGAACAGTCCTTGGGCTCAAATCATGAGGGCTGTAAATGCCATGTTAGGAAGTCTGGGCTTTGGTTTATTGAGTCAGGAGATGAGTTATAGCAGTGGTCCTGAAGAGTCTCAAACTGGTGATTGCTGATGTTGAATTGACACTGGTTTCTCACAAGCAGTCATAGATCAAGATGCATGTAAGGTCAGTCAAAAGAAGCAGATCAATAAGAAAAAGCAAATGGAGTTAACCATGATGACACCTTTCTGGCTTCTGTGGAGACATAATCCTGAAATTGTCATCTTAGAGAAACTAAAAGGTGATATTGTAAACACTAGCCTCTTCTCAGCGCTCATCTTTCTGGACATTTGATGCTACTCGTTAATCTCTTTTTCCTCCTTTTGTCTGCCACTTCTCTTTCCTCTATTTCCCCTACCACTTCATTATTTCCTTCAGAGGGTCCTGTTCCTCCTTCCACCTGTCTAAATGCAAGTATCCTTCAAAGCCCTATCCTTCGACTTCCCCTTCTCTCTGTCACCCACAGATCCCATCTTTTTCCATCATCTCTCAGAAGCCAGTGGTAGCTCGCCTCTTTGTGTACCAAAGAGGAGTAAGTGCTTCCTTTACTTTACATGTATTTTCCCTGCTCCTCAGAGCAATTCTGTCAGTTAGGGACAATTGGTTTTTTGTTTGTTTGTTTGTTTGTTTGTTTGTTTTTGTAGAGATAGGCTCTTGCTATTTTGCTCAGGCTTATCTTGAACTCTTGGCCTCAAGCAAACCTCGCACTTTGGGCTCCCAAAATGCTAGGATTAGAGACATGAGTCACCACACCTGGCCTCCCTTATCACTCTTCAGATGAGTAAACTGAGCCTCAAAGTGGGTTAATTCACTTACTTATGGACATACATCTGTAGGTGATACAGCCTGGATTCAAACCCACAGAAGTTTGGATCCAATGCCTGACCTTTTCCCATGCTGCCCATGACGATGTTCATGTGAAGTCTAATACTACCTACAATAGAGTGGAATTGCCAAAAAGGCAGCCAAACAGATCACTGGACAACAAGAAAGTTCAGAAATACTCCTAGGCATACGTAAGAGGTGGTATATGATACAGGTGGTACTTCAAGTCAGTGAGAAAAGGATGGGTTTTCCAACAAATGGTATTTTGACATGAAAATTTAAACTACCTACCTCATACCATATAGCAAAATTTCAATTGGATTAAAGTTCTAATATAAAAAATAAAACCATAAATATTTACCTATATTTTCTATATATACCATATATATTTACTTACATTTTCTGTATTTATTTATCTCTTTTCAGTACATGTTTACATGATATAAAGAGGGGAAGGACTTTCAATACATGCCACCAAAGGTGGAAAGCATAAATGAATTAGTGGGATATTTGGTTACCAAAAACATAAAAACTTCCACAGGAAAAAAAAAATTCTCTTAAACAAATCTGTAGCTCCAGGGCTACATTTCCACTTCTCTGTTGCCCATGCTCCTAGCTTCTCATTTCTATTTATAGTTTGTTATTTTCCCAACACCATCTAATCCATAATCAAGTAGGAGAAAGTTCTCTGAACCAGATTCAACACTTTTCTGAGAGTAGATCAAACTTTCTGGAACTCAGTTCCTTTTCTTATAAATAGAAGGTGTTGACTAGATTTCCGAGGTCATTTCCTTTCTCAAATTCTATGATTCTCTTTTTACAGCCCCTATTCCTGTTGCAGTTTGAAGGGGATAATAAGTAACTACTCTTTCTTATCCTGAGTGTAGAACCAATTAAGAAGTAAGACACATGCGAGAGCCAAATACTAACCAAGGTCATAGCTTTCTCACTGATAATGATGAGTTTGAAAACGTGGCCTGAATCCTTGGCCACAAGACCATGCTAACGCTCTCCTCTCCAACACAGAGTTAAACCCATCCACCCAGTCAAAGCTCAGCTTGACCACCACAGTCCCTCCTAACTGCATGGCAGAGGAGAAAAATAAGTGGGGGAGGCTGTAAGGTTAAGTCACACATGTTCATTTCTTCCTCCCAACCTCACCAAGACAGGAGTATAAACTTTGCTGAAGTCCTTGTATATGGAATCACAAAAAAAATGGGAAAGGATTCTCTAACTCCAATCACATAATTCTACATGCCTCTTGATAACCGTTCAAGTTTAGAGTCCTTTCTCAACCTCGTTTAGAAAATATATGTATATATATAAAATATTCTCTAAACTGTTCTCCCTATCTTTGGCCTCGCCACCATCTTATTCATTCTGTACACCACTTCCAGATTAATCTTCCAAAATCATGTTATAAACATGGGGTAGCTGCACGAAACCTGAATTTGGAATCAGGAAACATGGATTTTAATCCTGGTTCTTTCATTAATTAGCTATCTGACTATGGGCAAGCCTCTTTACTTTCCTGAGTATGGAGAATTCATATCCATAGCATAGCATGGTCAGACTATCCCTTCCTCTTCTATAACATCACTGCAAGTTTCAAACACTTTCAGTAAGTTTGTCTATAGTAGAAACCCTTTAGCATGGTATGTGTGGCTCTCTACAAATTGCCTCATGAAGATTTGCAGCCTTCATTCCCAGGACTTCCTACAGCTCCTGTCCTTTCTAGCAAAATAGATGTCTAAAACGTGTAGTCCTTTATTATTTCTGTGCTATTCCTTTATCTGCAGGGTACCTCCTCACTCCCAACACTGCTTCTTTGGAGATTGTTCATTCTAGAAGATCCAGCAAAAACAATACTTCTTTCCCAAGCCTCTTTGGATCTTCAGCCAGAAGTGATCGCACATTCAGATCTAGAGTTGGTCTGTATTTGTCACATACCTGCCTGTGGCAGAGACATTCACCACTCCCTGAATGGCCATGTCCCTCTCCCACTCTCCTTGCAGCTGGGAGAGGTCTTGTAACTAGTTCTAGACAATGGGCAAATGTGTGAAAGGGATACATCCTATTTCCAGGACAAATGACTCTCCGGTCCTCTCCTCCCCTGCTTTGGCAACCGGAAATGTACTCGTTTAGGTGTCTGTTTCACAAGCTCTTGTGACATGAAAGACTAGAGAAAACCTTGATTAAGCAAGTGAGATTTGTTACCACAACATGTAGCCTGGCCTAGTCTGATTTAATACACCACCTGCAAAAAGGCTGAGGCTCACGTGGCCAACTGTTGTTTTCTCAGTTATACACAGAGATATCAACGTGGTGGTAGGGTACCAATATTTATTATATGTTTATTTATAGTTAATAATTATTATAATAACCTATCAGAAAAATAGTGAATATTTATATAATTACATATTACAATATATATCTTATATAGCATATGTTATTATTATATTGTTTACAAGAAACACAAAAATATTTCTTACACATATTTTTAGCTGTTTTTTTTACTTAAGAATCAGCTTTTTACTTAGTGCTTAAAAGATGTAATTGAATTTCTGCCCTAAGCAGGGGGACAGAGACCCAAATAGAGAGTCCCAATCCATTAGGAATTGCACTCCTTTGTTTGCTGGATTTCATGACATTTTTACTACTTCTTAAAAATATAAGTGACTTTAAAACAAGTGATGAATAAAACTGAGTCTCAGAGACTTTAGGTGACCTACCCAGGTTCACATCATATTTTATAAAATATAAAATAAGCTTACTCAGGAAAGTAAGCTGGGGAGCCTTGGAAATAATACTTTCACCTTCTCTACACATCTTGTTAAAGGATCACCCCCATTTTCCTTTAAAATTTTATTATGAAAAATTTCAAGAATATACACAAAAGTAGAACCAATGGTATAATTAAGTGCCATATATCTATCACACAGATTCAGTGATTATCAAGATTTTGCCCACTAGCTTAATCAGTTTTTTTGGTTGTTATTGTTGCTGAAATAGCCATCTGTTTTTTTAGTTGTTATTATTGCTGGAGTATGTTAAAGCTAATATATCATTTTACCAAATAATGAACAAAGGACAAAAGTCACAAACCCAGTATCCTAATTTGAGCTTCAAAACCCAGGCCACTCTAGAGTGGCTGCTCTTTACCCATAAAGCAATAAGGGATATTGAGCTAAGGTCATTTCGATTTGTTAAGTTTCAAAATCTAGAATCATGCTTTTTATTCAATAGATATTACAGAGGTTGTCCTCTTATTAACCAAATCGTATATAATCCCAACACAGGAATGTGGCCAGGCTCATTAGAGCTAATTATTTGCTCTTCTTCCCAGGAAAATATACTTTGTTTTAATGTTGTGAGGTTTTTTTTTCTCTTGTTTACATTCATGCATTTATTTATACTCTCACCTTTTCTGCAAATGATCTAATCTATCCTATAGTGGCTCTAGAATAAAATAAGAGTAAAAATAAAAGGGAGAGTAAAGAATTACAACCAGGAAAAATAGAAAAAAATATATAAATGTTCAAGACTACGGAAAAAAGGACAAAAATAAACAAATATAAGAGCAGGTGTAATTCTTTCACAGAACCTTCAAATCTGACTCTGAACTTCATGAAAATCAAAGCAAAAAGAGATGTGACCCAATCAGCTATATATTCTCATGAGGAGAAAGAACAGAAGCATACCAGTTCCTCTGGAAACATGTGTTCTAGAACAGGTCTTCTACTAACTCTGTGACCTTGGGACAGTACCTGAGCTACGCTGTGTTTCCAAGTCATCTGTGAAATGTATAATATCTGACTTTAAGAGAATCACATGGAGTTGTAAATACAGAAGTGCTTTGAATAATATAAAATGTTGTACAAATTTAAGGTATTATTCCTGACAGAATGCTGAAAAAATTGCCTTGGAAGTATTTGATATCTACATACAACGATGCAAACTGGATGGCTCTCACTAATCATCCCTACCAGCATGACAGTCATGCTGACATTCACATCTGTTTGCCAGGTAAAAAGACTGTTGCTTGCCATGGAAGTTTTTCCTTACCTGGCTCTAGATGGCACACAATTCCTGGGGTGCACCAAGTCTGCACCTTTTTGAAAACAGCACTTCTGATTCATAGCGGCCCAATCAAAACCATCTCTCAATTGCCCCGCTATAGGTAACCCCCACCTTTTGCTATTTATCGGTAGCTTTATTTAGAACCTTGAGTACAGAGAGTTGAGTCACATTATTGTCACATTTATGGGGCATTATTATCACTGATACATGCAAATACCTTCTCTTTATTTTTATGTCAATTTATTCTTTTATCCATGACTATTGCCTTCTTCCCAAATATACATGCATTTTAATTTTGACAGATGTCATTTTATTTCTTTATGTCTTTATAAAACATATATTTTCCTTTATGCATATATTTTATTTTACTTAAGTGTTATTTTACTATGCGCTCATATTGTTTCTTTCTTCCTTAGCACTGTCTTTAAGATTTATACATGGTGGCCCACGGACATCTAGACCATTGTTAATAGAATTCCCATTTACTTCCCCATTTCTCCTGTGATAGAAACCTAGACTGCTTCCAAGCCCTTGCCCATAAACATGTTGTCATAAATATTTTTGAATGTGTCCCTTCATAGAAATGTGTGATAATTTTTCTGTGAATGTTCAGTCTCGTATAAACCAAGGTTAACAATTCTAGGTACCGTGATTGAGGAACGATTTAATTGAGAAATTTTCACTATAATAAAATAGTTGAAGTATGATCTCTACATCCGGTGAAAGACAGGAAGAAGGGAATAAGAAAAAATTAAGATAAATAAAAGCATTTAAATGGTTGAGTTTAAAATGAAAATAATTACAATTCCAGTAAAGAAGATAGTAGAAGAATCATGTACATCTGTGAGTCTGGAGAGGACAAGACATGAAAGTGTATGGGGACAAGTGGCTGAGTTACAGCAAAGCCCAGTTCCCTTTTGGTTTTCATTCCTTCTGGGATGTGCGTAGTGGGAAGGAAGGAAGATGAAGATTGGCAAGATCCACAGTTGACTTATGGAGTTGATTTTTTAACTTAAGCATAAATATTGTCTCCTAACATGTACTTGGCTCACCTACTTAATCGTGCATTGTGATTTACTCTTGCAATAACTACCCCACTTCCTCTCTGACTAGTACTCAGCTGCCAAGACTCCTCTACTTCTCTGGGGACCTAAGATCTAGCTGGGCTCTCTTTCCCTTCTCCACCCCAGCAGTGATTGATCATAGGACATAATGTTTATGCCATGGCTTCTGAGTTTAGGAATATATTCATTCTACTCATTCAGGTACACCTGCTGTGCTAAATATACAACCCAAATGAACACAAAGTCTGATCACTGTTTTCTCTACAAATCTGACTAAGTCTGGATTGCAAAAGAAGATTAAGTGTTCCTCTGAGAGCATTTCAATAGTGTCACGAGTTTGAGAAAGTCAGGAGTCCTGTGGGATGCTGGTGTTTGACTTAAGGTTAACTTAGTGATGACCAAAGCTTTCCACATTCTTATTTTCTTTGTTTCCACTCTTCCACTCTCATTAATTATAGTTTTTCAAATAACTGAAAGAAAATATGACTTAGAGAACAAAGCCATATATGGATGAGGAAAATAAGATTAATTGAATTTCTGAGGTTACAACATCTATGATAGTATCAGAATTAGAATGAAGATGACCCCCATCATTCCTTATTCTTCTCTTTAGTTAATAGTTCACATTCCCAAGTTTCATGTTGTATCACTCAGAAAGAATGATGCGATATTTTTCAGATCTCCCTGGCAAGTACTCTCTTACTCAATTCTACTTGGCCTGGTCTTAAAAGTGTTTCTATTGACAATTTCCTTTTTGCCACCTGACCCAAGTTCCAGTGTAGGTAGAAGGGACAAAGGTGGGGAATAGATGTATCTTATCATCAGAATCAAATGTTCTGGAACAAAAAGCTCATTAATGCATTAAAATACATGGACGAGGAGTGGGACTTTGGACAAGTCTTAGAAAAATGTGGGGCCTCTTGTTCCTCATCTATACAATGAGGCTTTTAATGAGATGATATCTAAATATCTTCCAGTTCTGATCAGACCCTCTACTTTTTCTATTGCCCACTGATGACTATCCTTTTAGCATGAGTTTTCTTCTACAGCAATCACAAGTAATTAAGGAAAATTTGTGTACCCAGATACATGTGGATAGCTATTATACATGATGTTATTGAGTGCTCACTATGTCCTGGGCATTTTACATTCATTGCCTTGTTTAATACTCATAACAATGCTGCAAGGTATTAATAACCATATTTTACATAAGAGAAAACAGAATTTGGAAAGGTTAAGCAATTTGCATGAAACCTACAATTAGTCAGTGATGGAACCTGGACTCAAACTCTGATTTGTAAGCTCCAAAATCTATATTCTTTACATTAAAACATACTGCCCATCACACAAATGAGTGCAAACCAATGTGCAGACTGCAAAGGCCAAAACTATTCTCTTTCTGTCCTCAGTACCATAGAAGCTATGGTAAAAGTTTGCATTTTTTTCAGGTAGTATGCTAGAAATTGGGAATATCAAAAAGATCTATTCTAGGGTCTTGCATTTATGGGGAAAGGGAAAGGGAAAGAGAGATAGAGAGAGAAAGCAGAGAAAGATGCCAAACTGAGTTGATAATGGAGTCCAGAGGAGAGGATAATTATTCCCAGTGGAGACTTTTCTGGGTGGCTACACAGGTGGTAGAACTTGAAGTTATGAGATCTAGAGAAAATGTCTTTGTCTATGCAGAACAAGGCTTTGTATATTATTTAGGGTACTTCCAACTACACATAACTGATAGCATGCAATTCAACTTGGCTTAAATAATAAAAAAAATTCATTATCTCATATAAAAAGAACTCCCAAGGTAATATGGCTTCAGGATTGAGACACCTCATGCTCTACAACGTCACCAAAGACTCTCATTTTTTCCACTCTTATGCTTTGCCCTCCTACTCCTAGTTCCCCTTACAGCTGCAGGAAAGCTACTGAAGTTCCTGATATCAAATGCAGGCATAACTGCATCCAGTAGAAGAACAGGAACTGCTCCTTCCCATGAAATTATTTTTAAGAATAAGGAGGTCAGGAGCAGTGGCTCACATCTGTAATGCTAGCACTCTGGGAAGCCAAGGCAGGAGGATTGCTTGAGCTCAGGAGTTTGAGACCAGCCTGAGCAAGAGCGAGACCCCGTCTCTACTAAAAATAGAAAAAATTAGCCAGGTGTGGTGGTACAGGGTATAGTCTCAGTTGCTCAGGAGGCTAAGGCAGGAGGATTGCTTGAGCCCAGGAGTTTGAGGTTGCAGTAAGCTATCATGATGCCACTGCACTCTACTCAGGGCAACAGAGCAAGATTCTGTCTCAAAAAAAAAAAAAAAAAAAAAGAATAGGGATATATTTTCTGGAGGCTCCCAGAAGACTCCCCTTTATATTTCTTTGGTGAGAATTAAGATATATATCCAGGCTCAAACCAGCTCACTAGGAGAACAATGAGACCACCATAATGGGTTCAGACCAATTAAAGTTGACCCCTCAAACTAGGAATAGAGCCTCTTCTCTGAGCCTCATGGCGGAGTGGTGGATACTCCTGCAGAACCAGATCCCTGCCCCAGGACAGATGAGGGAAGGGCTACTAGGAAGCAATTAGTGTCTGCTAAAATACACACAAAGATTCAGAGTTGCAAAGCTCTGGAAAGTTGACTGCAGCAAGAGCTTCACCTAAGGTACTAGTGGGGACAGAATTGAATCAATAGGTAAGTAGACCAGAATGAGAATTTCTAGAGTTAACTGTCGAAAATCCAGAAAGAAGAAAGGAAGAATAAAAGAATTTCTCTTTGGGCTAGCAGAAGGATGCTGCATTACTTCCTTCTCATGCCAGGACAATAGGGCTAGCTTCAAGGGATTTTAGTATAGTTTCTAGTCTGTCTAGATCATTATCAACTCATTTTTTAATAGTCCCTAAAATTTTTCTAGTTTTTTTTTTTCATTTTCAAAATTGCTCTAAATATGCATTACCAGTGTCCTTGTTCTCTTACTGTTGGCCATTTCTTTCATGCCTAATTGGTTACTTTCTGACCATTGGGCAAAGGGTTCCTCCAACCTTAAGATGCAGAAATAAAGAGATGAATCACAGACCTGGAGGTGACCTAGAAATAGACAGACAAAAAGAATAATTTTCTTTGTTGTTGCTGCTGAGTTGTTTGAGTTCCTTGTAAATTCTGGATATTAGTCCTTTGTCAGATGTACAGTTTGCAAATATTTTCTTCCATTCTGCAGTCTGTCTTGTCACTCTGTTGATTATTTCTTCTGCTGTGCAGAAGCTTTGTGGTTTAATTAAGTTCCATTTCCTTATTTTTGTTTTTGTTGTCTGTGCTTTTGGGGTCTTAGTCATGAATTCCTTGTCTAGAACAATGTTCATAAGAGTTTTCCCTAGGTTTTCTTCTAGTATTTTTGTAGTTTTGAGTCTTTAATCAATCAAGGAGATCTTTCTCCTTGGTTAAATATATTCCTAGGTATTGTAGTGGTTTATAAATGATGGTTTATTCTTGATAAATTAAGGTTTGAATCATAGTTTGCCTGATTAATGATTGCCATCTGCTTCTGTGAATTCGCTTGCTTAAGAATGTAATCAGTTTTTCGCCTATGTTCTGGTTCCAGGGTGCGATGGAGCAAGTAGTTCCCATAACTCTGTGTCACTGTAACCCTGACTTCACTGCCCGCCTTTGTTCCCTGGACACCTGCTTTGTATCATGTAGCCTCCCCAAAAGATAGTTAAGGCCAGTGCCATTCTCTACTAAATATAATGATATAGTGAAATCACGTTAATGAACGCTATCTGCTTCTGTACAAAGCTTGCGGTTAGAAATGGTTAACCTAAGACTTAAGGCCTGATTGCCTCAAGGAAGTATGTCGAGAGTGCAACTCCTGAGTAACATGTAGCTGGAAAAATGTCCTTTGTTTAACCTGTAACTCAGAATGTGCTGTACTTCAAAGA